>JBBGZY010003829.1:0-40394 GCA_037952925.1 Lithobates clamitans
CAAGACACCCAGCGACCCCCCTCCCCGCACCACACAAGACACCCAGCGACCCCCCCCCCCCGCACCACACAAGACACCCAGCGACCTCCCCCCGCACCACACAAGACACCCAGCGACCTCCCCTCCCGCCACACAAGACACCCAGCGACCTCCCCTCCCGCCACACAAGACACCCAGCGACCCCCCCCTTCCCGCCACACAAGACACCCAGCGACCCCCCCCTCCCGCCACACAAGACACCCAGCGACCCCCCCTCCCGCCACACAAAGACACCAGCGACCCCCCCTGCCGCCACACAAGACACCCAGCGACCCCCCCTCCCGCCACACAAGACACCCAGCGACCCCCCCTCCCGCCACACAAGACACCCAGCGACCTCCCCTCCCGCCACACAAGACACCCAGCGACCCCCCCTCCCGCCACACAAGACACCCAGCGACCCCCCTCCCGCCACACAAGACACCCAGCGACCCCCTCCCTGCCACACAAGACACCCAGCGACCTCCCCCCACACCACACAAGACACCCAGCAGCCCCCCCTCCCCCCACGCCACACAAGACACCCAGCGACCCCCCTCCCGCCACACAAGACACCCAGCGACCTCCCCTCCCGCCACACAAGACACCCAGCGACCCCCCCTGCCGCCACACAAGACACCCAGCGACCCCCCCTCCCGCCACACAAGACACCCAGCGACCTCCCCTCCCGCCACACAAGACACCCAGCGACCCCCCTCCCGCCACACAAGACACCCAGCGACCCCCTCCCGCCACACAAGACACCCAGCGACCCCTCTCCCGCCACTCAAGACACCCAGCGACCCCCCTCCCGCCACACAAGACATCCAGCTAACCCCCCCCGCAAGACACCCAGCTAACCCCCCCCGCACCACACAAGACACCCAGCGACCCCCCCCCCCCGCACCACACAAGACACCCAGCGACCCCCCTCCCGCCACACAAGACACCCAGCTAACCCCCCCCCCCCTGCACAAGACACCCAGCGACCCCCCCCCCCCGCACAAGACACCCAGCGACCTCCCCCCACACCACACAAGACACCCAGCAGCCCCCCCTCCCCCCACGCCACACAAGACACCCAGCGACCCCCCTCCCGCCACACAAGACACCCCAGCGACCTCCCCTCCCGCCACACAAGACACCCAGCGACCCCCCTCCCGCCACACAAGACATCCAGCTAACCCCCCCCGCAAGACACCCAGCTAACCCCCCCCGCACCACACAAGACACCCAGCGACCCCCCCCCCGCACCACACAAGACACCCAGCGACCCCCCTCCCGCCACACAAGACACCCAGCTAACCCCCCCCCCCCTGCACAAGACACCCAGCGACCCCCCCCCCCCCCGCACCACACAAGACACCCAGCGACCCTCCTCCCTGCCACACAAGACACCCAGCGATCCCCCTCCCGCCACACAAGACACCCAGCGATCCTTCCCCCCCAGCACACAAGACACGGAGCGCCCCTACAACAGCCAATGTAGTAATATTGAGGGATTATTTGACCCATGTCCGCTGAGCTGTGTTCTTTTGAACATCACTGCACATGTATGCTGTGTACAGAGCACAACACAACACAACTGTTATCTATGTAGAATATTCACACCATACATGTGCCGTGTATAAAATAACAAAACAAAAACAATAAAAACACACAGCTCAATGGACATGGTGTGAACACGGTGACTAGTCTGAGGCAATCAGGCCAGAGAACAGAGATAGGACGTTGTGCTGTGTAAACTGTGGAGGAAACCCGCTAAGAACCTTCTATAAATCTAAGCTGACAACATGACGTTAATGTCATTAGAAGGCCGTGTTCACACGGTGGGGGGTACTATAGCTTACGCCTGTGCAAGGGCTGTGTATTTCCACAAAGGAGCTCCGTGAATCCCCCTGCAGGCAGCTCCATTCAAGTCAATTGGAACACAGGAGGTGGCGACACAGGCACAGCCGCTGCTTCCAACTCGGCAACTGCGCGGGTCCCCGAATTCACACGGTCTGCGTTTGGGGACATGTCCTTAGATGTCAGATAGGGAACAGCATGTCCCCGAATGAAGTGCGAGTTCAGGAACACCCACATGAATGCCAAAATGGGGAGCAGCAGCTGTGTCCAGGAGGAGAGAGATCGCTTCCAATCGGCTTGAATGGAACTGCCTGGATGGGGGATGCACAGAACACATGCATCCCTACGTGGGTACACACAGCCCTCACTTGGGCGGACACCATAGTACCCCCCACTGTGGTAACAAAGCCCAAAGGAAGGAAGAAAAAAAAAGAAAAAAAAAAAAAGAAAAACATTGGAGATTTTTACATTGACTTCCTGCCCCGGGGGGTTGGGGTTTAATTAGAATAGGGGTGCACCGATAGCAGATTTTTATTGGCGAGTACCGGTACTTCCGCAATGTGCGATTTGTGCGGTTCCCAGCACCGCTCCATGTAAACATAGGCTGAGATCACCATGACAAGTCTGTGTTCACACAGGAGCGGTGCTGGAAACTGCATGCGATTCTTTGCCGTGTGATTTAACCGCTTGACGACCAGCCGCCATTATACTGCGGCAGGTTGGCACAGCTGCGCTAATCGCCGCCGGTGTACCCCGCCCACTTTAGGAGCGATAGGGGGCGCGGCCGCGATATCTGCCACAGAGAGCCAGAACGGGCGATCTCTCTCCTCCTCCCAGTCAGTCCCCTCCCCCCATACAGTTAGAAACCCCTCCCAGGGAACACTTAACCCCTTGATCGCCCCCTAGTGTTAACCCCTTCCCTGCCAGTGACATTTATACAGTAATCAATGGCTATTTTTAGCTCTGATTGCTGTATAAAAGTCTCTGGTTCCAAAAAAGTGTCAAGTGTCCGATCTGTCTGCCGCAATGTCGCAGATCCCCGCCATTACTAGTAAAAAAAATAAATAAATAGTAAAAATGCCATAAATATATCCCCTATTTTGTAGACACGATAACTTTTGCGCAAACCAATCAATATACACTTATTGTGATTTCTTTTTACCAAAAATATGTAGAAGAACATATATCAGCCTAAACTGAGGACAGTTTTTTTTTTTTTAATTGGGATATTTATTACAGCAAAAAAATAAGATAGTTTTTTCAAAATTGTCGCTCTTCTTTTGTTTATAGCGCAAAAAAGAAAAAAAAACGCAGAGGCGATCAAATACCACCAAAAGAAAGCTCTATATATGCTTATTTTCTGTGTGTGAATTTTCAACTTCCTGTTCCTCCTCTAGAAGCTTGCCCCCATCATCTGAGCCGTTCTGGCTGGGGGTTAGTCAGCGTGGTCGCCCCCCCCTCCCCTGGGACTGCATCCCGGCGGGGAGACGCTGTGTGCGTACACAGGCACAGGAGGCAGGGTGAGCCGCGGGCGTGTCTAAGACACTGTAGCTCCGCCTCTGCTCTGTGCCTTGCTATTGTAATCTGAATGGCCATCTCAGCACAGCCCCGCCTTTACTCTGCCCTACTCCACCCCCTTTTTTGCTGAAGTGAAAGTGTGGCTCAGGTTCGTCGTCACACAGCGAAAAAGCGGCACTGCGCATGCGTGATGCCCGCTAAGCATCAAGGGAATTGTAGTTCCTTTGAAACCGTGACGTTGCTGCAGGGAGCGCGCTCGAAAACCCGGAGGTTGAGAACATACAGAGAGGAAAGGAGGAAGTGCTGATAAAGCCTATTTATCTAACAGGTAAATAAAAAAATTTCGGCAGAAATAACAGCTAGATTCATGATCGATATAGAATATAGATCAGATATTGCCAAAGAATTGTTTTAGCTTTACAACCCCTTTAAGTGGTTAAACCCATTCATTTTGTATGGTCTCAAATCGCACTGCAAAGGCGTCAGTTTCTAAGCATTTTCACGAAGATTCTCCGTATCACCATAGAGATCTTATCAGTGCAACCCTAAATTCAACCAATGAGTGCTCAGCATAGAGGAGCGCTGCATGCTAAGGGAAGAGAGAGAGTGAGAGAAGCATTGTGGGAACTTACTTGAAATGATCCTGTAAGGCGACGTTGAAGTCGAACGCGTCTCCTCGGTCTGCAAACCCCACCCCGATAAACGCCCGTCTCCCTAATACAGAAGAGGGTCAGATGTGGCTACAAAGAGTCTACATACACAACACACAAGAGGAGGAGGAGGAGGAGGAGGAGGAGGAGGAGGAGGAGGAGGAGACACTCACCGTTCCCGTCCTCGATGCAGATAACAAAATATCGGCTGGAGTCTGTGACGCTTTCCACCGCGATGCCGGGAAACTGATCCACCGAGGACTGAGCGAACAATTCACCTACCGGGGAGAGAAGAGGAGAGAGAAGAGGGGAGACCGCTTACACCAAGACACCTCTATGATCATTCAGAAGGGCCCCTTCACACAGGAGCCGGCACACATCACGGGGCCCCATTACACCGGCGCGCTGCTCTGCACACAGCTGTGTTGTTGTTGGGGGGGGGGGGGGCGGCTCAGCATTTCCTTTTATTAAAGTAGAACGCCTCTTTTTAGTTTTGGATGAAGTGGGGGAGGGATCAGAGCCCCCGTGTCAGTTTTTATTGCTGTCCGTGTCCCCGTTTGGGAGATTCGCCCTCTGTGTTTCCTGTTATCACTGAGAATAAAAGGGGAAACCAAAAAAAAAAAAAAAAAATCTAAATTTTGTCCTGAACAGGATTAGGAGGAAAAAATCTTCCAATGGGGACACTAGCTCTGGTGACAACCAGGGATTCCCTCACTTCCTGTTTTGGCTATGGGACAGGAAGTGAAGGGCAAAAAAAAAAAAAAAAAGCTGACAGGGGTTATAGCCCTCCCTAACTTTATCCAAAAGAAAAAGTTAGTTTAGTTCTTCCTTAAACTTTTATTACACTTGATGTAACGCTGTGTGCGGCGATGCATTAGAGCAAGTCTGAACGCGCTGTACAAAATGGTGCTGAAAACAAATGCATATGTGGAGGTTCAATGGTAACGGATGAGCCCGGTTGGTGGGTGTGCTGCCCAGGAATGGATTTAAATCTGATTTTTTTTTATTTTTTATTTATTTGAATAAAAATGCTTTTTGGAGTAAAAATACACCTAAAAGATAGTTTTCTTTTTAAGATGTCAATAACAACTTAGTTTATTCAGCATGAAATGGAGCTTAGTTATGGAGAATGAGGCTGCGTATTCTGCAATATTTACATTTTTGGTAAACTCATTCAATGAATCCAAGCTGAGATAACATGCACTGCATTGATGCATTCACACAATGTCACAGTAACCCTGAGATAAAACAAAGTTCAGGAATATTCCTTTATCCCATTGTTTTGCAAATCGCTGTTTTACTAACCTGACAGCTTATTATTCTAAATAGGAAAACCTTCATTTTGTTTGCAAATATTAAAGATTCTAACTGCCAGTAAGAATGAGTCCTTCCATTTAAAGAGCACGTGTCATTTCAGATCCTTCACGGCAGCGCCTGTTAGCAGGCGTCCAATCACCTGATGCCGAAACTTGTTGCGTCACTGCCGCATCACCAGCCGTCCCATTAAAGTTAATGGGACTGTCTGAGCCAACAGCGGGTCGGAAGAGGAGCCAACAGCGGGTCGGAAGAGGAGCCAACAGCGGGTCGGAGGAGGAGCCAACAGCGGGTCGGAGGAGGAGCCAACAGCGGGTCGGAGGAGGAGCCAACAGCGGGTCAGAGGAGGAGCCAACAGCGGGTCAGAGGAGGAGCCAACAGCGGGTCAGAGGAGGAGCCAACAGCGGGTCAGAGGAGGAGCCAACAGCGGGTCAGAGGAGGAGCCAACAGCGGGTCAGAGGAGGAGCCAACAGCGGGTCAGAGGAGGAGCCAACAGCGGGTCAGACGAGGAGCCAACAGCGGGTCAGACGAGGAGCCAACAGCGGGTCAGACGAGGAGCCAACAGCGGGTCAGAGGAGGAGCCAACAGCGGGTCAGAGGAGGAGCCAACAGCGGGTCAGAGGAGGAGCCAACAGCGGGTCGGAAGAGGAGCCAACAGCGGGTCGGAAGAGGAGCCAACAGCGGGTCGGAAGGGGAGCCAACAGCGGGTCAGAGGAGGAGCCAACAGCGGGTCAGAGGAGGAGCCAACAGCGGGTCGGAAGGGGAGCCAACAGCGGGTCGGAAGGGGAGCCAACAGCGGGTCGGAGGAGGAGCCAACAGCGGGTCGGAAGAGGAGCCAACAGCGGGTCGGAAGAGGAGCCAACAGCGGGTCGGAAGAGGAGCCAACAGCGGGTCGGAAGAGGAGCCAACAGCGGGTCGGAAGAGGAGCCAACAGCGGGTCGGAAGGGGAGCCAACAGCGGGTCGGAAGGGGAGCCAACAGCGGGTCGGAAGGGGAGCCAACAGCGGGTCGGAAGAGGAACCAACAGCGGGTCGGAAGAGGAGCCAACAGCGGGTCGGAAGAGGAACCAACAGCGGGTCGGAAGAGGAGCCAACAGCGGGTCGGAAGGGGAGCCAACAGCGGGTCGGAAGGGGAGCCAACAGCGGGTCGGAAGAGGAGCCAACAGTGGGTCGGAAGAGGAACCAACAGCGGGTCGGAAGAGGAACCAACAGCGGGTCGGAAGAGGAACCAACAGCGGGTCGGAAGAGGAGCCAACAGCGGGTCGGAAGGGGAGCCAACAGCGGGTCGGAAGGGGAGCCAACAGCGGGTCAGAGGAGGAGCCAACAGCGGGTCGGAAGGGGAGCCAACAGCGGGTCGGAGGAGGAGCCAACAGCGGGTCGGAGGAGGAGCCAACAGCGGGTCGGAGGAGGAGCCAACAGCGGGTCGGAGGAGGAGCCAACAGGGGGAAAGAGGAGAAGCGGCTGGGGGATAGAGACGATAGTTGCTCTTTAAAAATTATGGATTTAAATAAAGCTTTTTTTACTAGTGATTTAAATCGAGTCCACCCTGGTGCTGCCCGTACAGTTTACTGATCCTCAGTGGCCGGTCCTTGGGGGCGGGGTTGCGTCCCTATCAGCACATCACACAGAGCTCTCCCTGGATTTGGGGTGACAGATGAGTGATACAGCGATCGGCCTTTTCCAGGTCCTCCCGTCATGGCGGATTATCATCCACAGTCTGTGTAGAGGAAGATGATGGCGGCTGTTCTACTTGCTGTGTACAGAGAGGACGTGAAGGAAGGAAATGGGGGGGCATGCAGTGGGGGAGGGGTAACACCAAACTTGTCCTGGGAGCGGAGAACTCCCCGACCTCTCACTTCCTCATCACTCTCTGCAGATCCTGAATCAGCAATTCCTTCGGAAATTCACCAAAATCACAAGACTGACCGCGAGCCTTGTTTATTTCACCGCCTGTGACAGCCAATCAGATTCTTCCACTGTCTCAGATCAACAAGAGGTGTATATAGGGGATATACAGGACGGAGAGATAGAGAATATATATATATAAAAATTATATATAAGCTTCTTACACCTCTCACCTGGAATTTTGGACTGCTCTTCCTTTGCAAACTGGTCTCTCTTCATGGAAGGGCGTCTTTTCCCAACAGCAATTTTAAGATCACAGGTGTTCAATGGGATTTAGATCTGGACTCATTGGAGTCCACTTTAGAACTCTCCAGCGCTTTGTTGCCATAGATTTCTGGGTGCTTTTTGACGTATGTTTGGGGGGGTCATTGTCCTGCTGGAAGACCCAAAGATCTTGGATGCAAACCCAGCTTTCTGACACTGGGCTTTACAGTGCGACCCAAAATCCTTTGGTAATCCTCAGATTTCATGATGTCTTCTACACATTCAAGGCACCCAGTGCCAGAGGCAGCGAAACAACCCCAAAAACATCATTGAACCTCCACCATATTTCACTGTAGGTATTCTGTGCTTTTCTTTGTAGGCCTCATTCTATTTTCGGTAAACAGTAGAAGGATGCGCTTTACCAAAAAGCTCTATCCTGGTCTCACCTGTCCACAAGACGTTTTCCCAGAAGGATTTTGGCTTACTCAAGTACATTTAGGCAAACTATAGTCTTGCTTTTTTATGTCTTTGTGTCAGCAGTGGGGTCCCTCTGGGTCTCCTGCCATAGCGTTTCATTTCAATGTCTATGGATAGTTCGCTCTGACACTGACGCTCCCGGAGCCTGCAGGACAGCTTGAATGTCTTTGGAACTTGTTTGGGGGCTGCTTATCCACCATCCGGACTATCCTGCGTTGCAACCTTTCATCAATGCTTCTCTTCCGTCCACACCCCGAGAGATTGGCTACAGTGCCCAGGGGTTGCAAACTTCTTGATAACATTGCCCACTGTGGACAAAGGCGAATCTAGATCTCTGGAGATGGACTTGTAGCCTTCAGATTGTTGATATTTCTCCACAATTTTGGTTCTCAAGTCCTCAGACAGTTCTCTTCTCCTCTTTCTGTTGTCCATGCTTAGTGTGGCGCACACAAGACACAGTTCTCTTCTCCTCTTTCTGTTGTCCATGCTTAGTGTGGCACACACAAGACACAGTTCTCTTCTCCTCTTTCTGTTGTCCATGCTTAGTGTGGCGCACACAAGACACAGTTCTCTTCTCCTCTTTCTGTTGTCCATGCTTAGTGTGGCACACACAAGACACAGTTCTCTTCTCCTCTTTCTGTTGTCCATGCTTAGTGTGGCACACACAAGACACAGTTCTCTTCTCCTCTTTCTGTTGTCCATGCTTAGTGTGGCACACACAAGACACAGTTCTCTTCTCCTCTTTCTGTTGTCCATGCTTAGTGTGGCACACACAAGACACAGTTCTCTTCTCCTCTTTCTGTTGTCCATGCTTAGTGTGGCGCACACAAGACACAGTTCTCTTCTCCTCTTTCTGTTGTCCATGCTTAGTGTGGCGCACACAAGACACAGTTCTCTTCTCCTCTTTCTGTTGTCCATGCTTAGTGTGGCGCACACAAGACACAGTTCTCTTCTCCTCTTTCTGTTGTCCACGCTTAGTGTGGCGCACACAAGACACAGTTCTCTTCTCCTCTTTCTGTTGTCCATGCTGAGTGTGGCGCACACAAGACACAGTTCTCTTCTCCTCTTTCTGTTGTCCACGCTTAGTGTGGCACACACAAGACACAGTTCTCTTCTCCTCTTTCTGTTGTCCATGCTTAGTGTGGTGCACACAAGACACAGTTCTCTTCTCTTTCTGTTGTCCATGCTTAGTGTGGCGCACACAAGACACAGTTCTCTTCTCCTCTTTCTGTTGTCCATGCTTAGTGTGGCGCACACAAGACACAGTTCTCTTCTCCTCTTTCTGTTGTCCATGCTTAGTGTGGCACACACAAGACACAGTTCTCTTCTCCTCTTTCTGTTGTCCATGCTTAGTGTGGCGCACACAAGACACAGTTCTCTTCTCCTCTTTCTGTTGTCCATGCTTAGTGTGGCACACACAAGACACAGTTCTCTTCTCCTCTTTCTGTTGTCCATGCTTAGTGTGGCACACACAAGACACAGTTCTCTTCTCCTCTTTCTGTTGTCCATGCTTAGTGTGGCACACACAAGACACAGTTCTCTTCTCCTCTTTCTGTTGTCCATGCTTAGTGTGGCACACACAAGACACAGTTCTCTTCTCCTCTTTCTGTTGTCCATGCTTAGTGTGGCGCACACAAGACACAGTTCTCTTCTCCTCTTTCTGTTGTCCATGCTTAGTGTGGCGCACACAAGACACAGTTCTCTTCTCCTCTTTCTGTTGTCCATGCTTAGTGTGGCGCACACAAGACACAGTTCTCTTCTCCTCTTTCTGTTGTCCACGCTTAGTGTGGCGCACACAAGACACAGTTCTCTTCTCCTCTTTCTGTTGTCCATGCTGAGTGTGGCGCACACAAGACACAGTTCTCTTCTCCTCTTTCTGTTGTCCACGCTTAGTGTGGCACACACAAGACACAGTTCTCTTCTCCTCTTTCTGTTGTCCATGCTTAGTGTGGTGCACACAAGACACAGTTCTCTTCTCTTTCTGTTGTCCATGCTTAGTGTGGCGCACACAAGACACAGTTCTCTTCTCCTCTTTCTGTTGTCCATGCTGAGTGTGGCGCACACAAGACACAGTTCTCTTCTCCTCTTTCTGTTGTCCACGCTTAGTGTGGCACACACAAGACACAGTTCTCTTCTCCTCTTTCTGTTGTCCATGCTTAGTGTGGCGCACACAAGACACAGTTCTCTTCTCCTCTTTCTGTTGTCCACGCTTAGTGTGGCACACACAAGACACAGTTCTCTTCTCCTCTTTCTGTTGTCCACGCTTAGTGTGGCGCACACAAGACACACAATGCAAAGACTAATGCCGGCCCACACACCGTTCAGAATTTCGAAAGAATTTTCTTTCGAAAATCGTATCAAAGAATTTTCGTACGAATTTCGCACCATTAGTGGGGCTGCAACAACGGCCAATTTTCGTGCGGCAATCAATTTTCGAGGAATCGGACATGTTGGAAATTTTTTGAAAAAAAAAAAACGAACGATTTTGTAATCCATGATGGGAGAATCGTGTGAGAAATGTAATAAGAAAAATTACGGAGAGAAAAAAAAGAAGATTCCCACCCACGAAAATTCTTTTCTGTAGCAACATGAGATGAAATTGAAGGCCTGGTCGGCCAAATTTCGAAAATCAATGGTGGCGCCATCAGATCACAAAAAAAAACAAAAAAACGAACTTTCTGGTTTTGAAAAGAAAATACGTTCGAAAATTCGACCATGTATGGCCTGCCTAAGTGAACTTCTCTCCTTTCTCCGCTTTCAGGTGTGATTTTTTATATTGCCCACACCTGTTACTTGCCCCAGGTGAGTTTAAAGGAGCCTCACATGCTTGAAACAATCTTATTTTTTATCCACAATTTTCAAAGGGTGCCAAGACTTTTGACCGGCCCATTTTTGGAGTTTTGTGACATTATGTCCAATTTGCTTTTTTTCCTCCCTTTTTTGTTTCAATACACACAAAAGGGAATAGACATGTGTAAAGCAAAACATGTGTTACTGCAATACTTTTCTGTGAGAAATACTTTACTTTCTGGAAAAAATTTCTGGGGTGCCAACAATTTCGGCCATGACTGTATATGGGTGGGATATACAGAGGATATATGATTGGGGGAGGGGCATATATACATACTGGTGGGTCAAGTCCAATGTGTATATAGATGATCCCCCTGATGAAGATACGATATGTCCCTTGTATCGACACGCGTAGGGGAGGGGACTGGACGGCGCAGGAGGCAGATGGTCTGTTTTATGGAGTAGGAGCACACGATCTCATCCACGGCTTGGCGGTATTAAGGCATGTTATAGAGCGCTGCACCAACGCACCAGACCCGTGTGAGTGCCCTATAATAGGGTTTTGTTTGTAGTAAATAAAATCTTATAAAACGTTATCACACTATGGAAGTCTCTTTTTAAAATTTATATACAGTATGAGGAGGCGACATCTTTGAGTAGGATTTCCACCGCGCAACCTGACCTAGAATCCGTTTTGACGATTGAAAAGCGCGCACTGACCAAACTTAATAGCGAGGTCACACGCTCCGAGGTGAGCGGCCATTACCTGGGGGGAGGGGGGAGCACCGGAGTGTAATCACTGCTGCAGATCCCGATATTCACCTATCAAGTCACCTTTATTATCTCTGTATTAAGGACGCTGGAAACTGACCCTGGGGGGGCCGAGCATCAGAGACCTCTCTGCACCTGAGCACTTTATGGATCACTTTTGTATCAATATTTATATTTTATGAAATGTATATTATATGAAGGTATGAGCTCTATGATGTCAAAAGTCACATATTATATATATTATTATTATTCTTGGGATTGATAGGCAAATCACTTTAGTTAATAAATTTGTTTTTTTAGGTTTTTTGCTGCCGGTTCAGCAGATCATTAAGAGGACAGAACAACACATGGATTTATTTATCTGTATATAGATGGGGGAGGGATATATACACACACACACATATATAGGGGAGGGATATACAGAGAGTATATATATATGGGGAGGGGTATACAAAGCAGGTAGGTGTGTGGGGGAGGGGTGTACATACCGGTGGTCCGGTCCTCTCTGTATACAGATGATATATATGAGGGGGAGGGGTGGGGAGGGGTATACAGAGAATATATATATATATAGGGGAGGGGTATACAGAGCGGGTAGGTGTGTGGGGGAGGGGAGGTAGGTGTGTGGGGGAGGGGTGTACATACCGGTGGTCCGGTCCTTCTGTATACAGATGATATATATGAGGGGTATACAGAGAATATATATATATATATATATATATATATATATATATATATATATATATATATAGATATATACACACACACATACATATGGGGGAGGGGTATACAGAGCGGGTAGGTGTGTGGGGGAGGGGAGGTAGGTAGGCGTGTGGGGGAGGGGTATACAAAGAATAGGAGGGGTGTATATACCAGTGGTCTGGTCCTCTCTGTATACAGATGGTATATATTGTGGGGGAGGGGTGTACACAGTAGATGTGTGTAGGGGAGGGGTATACACGGTAGGTAGGTGTGTGTGGGGGAGGGGTATACAAGGTAGGTAGGTGTGTGTGGGGGAGGGGTGTACACAGTAGGTAGGTGTGTGTGGGGGAGGGGTGTACACGGTAGGTAGGTGTGTGGGGGAGGGTAGGTAGGTGTGTGGGGTAGGTAGGTGTGTGGGAGAAGGGTCTATATACCGGTGGTCCGGTCCTCTCTGTATACAGATGATATATATTGGGGGGGAGGGGTGTACACGGTAGGTGTGTGTGGGGGGGTGTACAGGGTAGGTAGGTGTGTGTGGGGGAGGGGTGTACACGGTAGGTGTGTGGGGGAGGGGTGTACAGGGTAGGTAGGTGTGTGTGGGGGAGGGGTGTACACGGTAGGTGTGTGGGGGGGGAGGGGTGTACAGGGTAGGTGTGTGTGGGGGAGGGGTGTACACGGTAGGTGTGTGGGGGAGGGGTGTACACAGTAGGTGTATGTGGGGGAGGGGTGTACACGGTAGGTGTATGTGGGGGAGGGGTGTACACGGTAGGAAGGTGTGTGTGGGGGAGGGGTATACAGGGTAGGTGTGTGGGGGGGAGGGGTACACACGGTAGGTAGGTGTGTGTGGGGGGGGAGGGGTGTACACAGTAGGTAGGTGTGTGTGGGGGAGGGGTGTACACGGTAGGTGTGGGGGGGAGGGGTGTACATACCGGTGGTCCGGTCCTCCAGCTTGATGAAGGCCGCCTTCCCCCGGGCGGTGACCCGGAGGCGCCCACTCCAGGCCGGTTGGTCGAGCTGCCATTCCGCCGCCCTGTAGGACAGAGAGAGAAGGATGAGAGCTCCGCACACACCGCCCGCCGTCACCCCGCCGGAGCCTCTCTCACTCACCGGTATCCCCGGTTGGAGGCCCGGGGCGGTATCCGGTAGACGTGCACTTCCGGCTTCACACACAGAACCGACTCGTAATCAGCGTCCGCCATCTTCCTCCACCCAGCAGCACTTCCGCCTCTCTGCGATCGGGTGAGGATAGAGCGTCTCTATCTCCGGGCAATGTACTGTCAGGTAGGCGCAATCCTACAGCGCCCCCAGTGGTCGGCCCGGGAGGCGCACTCAGCTTTTGATCTCTCAAATTGCAGTCAGGTGGAGGGCGCTCTAACAGATTAGCGGAGTGCAGCTCCTCTAGTGGTCAGCCTTGGAAGCGCACCCTCCTCCAACACAGCCCCCCAAAGGTCACTGACAGTAATGATTGGCTCGGTTTGCTCATTGGGGGAATTGCACTTTCACTTTATAAGGCTTCATAGAACATCTTCTGCCTTCCTTCATCAAAAATTGTCCTTCTTGTTAGGGTTAACGTACACGGGACGCTGAGGAAAACTCCTCTGAACAAATTTTTTGACAGCTTCCGCTGTCAAACGCTACCGCGTTTGCATGCCGTGTTTTGCGTCTAGGAGCGTTTATTTAAGATAACATCATAGGCCCCTCCCAAAGCCCCAAAAATAGAATTATTTAACTATTTCAGCCATTCTGTGAGACCAGAGTGAGGAGCAGCAGCTGAGAGAGCCGCAGTGTACTTGTATCTACCTCAATTTCAGAGCTTTTACTATGGATCTCATAATGAGCACATGGGAGGAAAACATGCAAACTTTTTAATATATTTCATTTTTAAATTGCAATTGATTAGAATATTTTTTTGTTTATTTTTTTTTATAAGCTGTATATGTCATTTCATTTTTTTAATTTATTTAGTCTTTTTTATGCAAAATTTAATTGCATTTTTTTTTAATATACTTAATTTTTAAATTGCAATTAATTATTAGAATTTTTGTTTAATTTTTTTTTAAAGCAGTGTGTGTAATTTAATTTTTTTAATTAATTTATTTTGTTGTTTTATGCAAATTTTAATTGCAATTTTTTAAATATTTTTAATTAACCCTAACCGGAAACCCTAACTTGTTCCTCAAGGGGAAAACCCTAACCATAACCCCCTAACCCTAATGGGAAACCCTAACTCTAACCGAAAACACTAACCCTAACTTGTTCTTCAAGGGGAAAACCCTAACTATAACCCCCTAACCCTAATGGGAAACCCTAACCAGAAACCATAACTTGTTCTTCAAGGGGAAAACCCTAACTATAATCCGCTAACCCTAATGGGAAACTCTAATGGGAAACCCTAACCCTAACTTGTTCTTCAAGTGGAAAACCCTAACCATAACCAAAACCCCCTAACCCTAATGGGAAACCCTAACCCTGACCGGAAACCCTAACCTGTTTTTCAAAGGGAAAACCCTAACTATAACCCCCTAACCCTAATGGGAAACTCTAATGGGAAACCCTAACCCTAACTTGTTTTTCAAGGGAAAAACCCTAACGCTAACCCCCTAACCCTAATGGGAAACTCTAACCCTGAAGGGAAACCCTAACCCTAACTTGTTCTTCAAGGGGAATACCCTAACCATAATGGGAAAACCTAACCGGAAACCCTAACCCTAACATGTTCTTCAAGGGGAATACCCTAACCATAATGGGAAAACCTAACCGGAAACCCTAACCCTAACATGTTCTTCAAGGGGAGAGCCCTAACCCCCTAACACTAATGGGAAACCCTAACCCTAACTTTTTCAAGGGGAAAACCATAACCCCCTAAGCTTAATGGGAAACCCTAACAGGAAACCATAACACTTACCATAACCCTAAACTTGTCCTTCAAGGGGAAAACCCTAACCATAACCCCCTAACCCTAATGGGAAACCCTAACCCCTTCTTCAAGGGGTTAACTATAACCCCCTAACACTAATGGGAAACCCTAACCGAAAACCCTAACCCTAACTTGTTCTTCAAGGGGAAAACCCTAACTATAATTCCCTAATCCTAATGGGAAACCCTAACTGGAAACCCTAACTTGTTCTTCAAGGGGAAAACCCTAACCATAATCCCCTAACCCTAATGGGAAACCCTAACCAGAAACCCTAACCGGAAACACTAACCCTAACTTGTTCTTCAAGGGGAAAACCCTAACCCTAATGGGAAACTCTAACCCTAACCCTGAACGGAAACCCTAACCCTAACTTGTTCTTCAAGGGGAAAACCCTAAACCTAACTATAACCCCCTAACCCTAATGGGAAACCCTAACCAGAAACCTTAACCCTAAGTTTTAAGCCTTTTCTTTAAATGTTTTTTTTTTTTTATTCATTCTTCATTTTTTATTATATTATTTCATCCACCATCCACCTTATTTATTAATTAGGCATGATTATTGCTATTTTTCACAATTATATTTACTAGCATATTTTTTTATATCCATTAAGTAATTTAACTTGCCTATTGTGCCTTTTGCCCTTCCAGCCTTTCCTCCACCTTTTTTAGGTATGTACGGGCACCCGGGACACTTTGCTGTTGGTCTCTAATCATTATTCCGACAGCTCTGTGTCCTCCTCATGGGGACTGCCTGTGGCCCCTGCACCCGGGTTTCACTATTTTACATCCCTTTGCTCCTCTAAGATTGGGAGGTTTGATCCGCCCCCTTGTATCTCCAAGGGTTTCCTTTTTGTGTCCAGGTTTGGGCACCAGATTTTCCAAAATGGCCGCCGCTCAATGAACGTTTTTGCGTCATGAGCGTCACCGTCATTCTGTGAGCCCTGATGCGCGCGCATGCGCGGTCTTCATTTTTGGCGTGACGGCGAGTCAGATGCCGTCACGCCGGAGGGGGTATAAAGCAGGGATTTCCCCGCTACCTTCTGGCATTCCTTTCTGAATGTGAGGCGGGTAAGGCTGTGGTCCCCCTGGCGGACCACCCCTGTGTCCTCTTCTGCTACCTTTACAAGTTCTTTACCCTAGGCGGATGCCATAGACCTACCATTGGATCTTTAATTTAATTAATTTAATTACTTTTCATTTTCTTATTGCTGCTGTTTTTTCTAAATTCATAGGTTCCCATTCATGGGAACCATAGCATCTGCTCATGCTGTCTGACCTACGGGATCTATTTTGTGGGCCAGCCTAACACCTTGCAGAGCAACGCTTACTCCCCATCTCCTTTCAAGGAACCCTCCACCTTAGAGCCAATTTTGTCTTCAACCATCCTTTGGATGTGACTTTAAAACCCTATTGATTCCATTTACCTCACAAGGTATTTCTAACCTTTGAAAAAAAAAGAATTTTTTGCAATACTTACCCCTTGATCTTATTGGTTGATTTTATTTTATTTTTTTATTTTTCATCTTTTGATTCTTACAGAGAGTTCCATCCACTCTACATATAGAAATTATTCTTTTTGTCCCTCTCTGCATACTTTCCAAGGAGGCCAATTTTGGAGGGCATAATGCACTGTGTATAAACTTGATCTTCCAAGTTACCTTTAAAGACATTTTCAGTCTCTACAACACTGGTAAGGTGGAATGGGGGTGTTTTTTTTTTATATCAACTATGTATGCCCACTATTATTATTTTTCAAATCATTTACTTTTCAAATGTATTGTTATCTCCTTTGCATCTTTTTTGCAATTTTGTTGATACATCATGCTGTGATATCTATACCCTGCAATTTCTTACACAAAAATGTACTGATGTATAGTAATCTGAGATTATACATATTGAATGTAATCAATGTGGTTATTATGTATATCCTCGGACATGAGCATTTATTGTTTATTCATTTCTCATTTTATAGTTGATCAGATGCCACACTATATCTCCTGAAGAAGCTTTAGAAAGCGAAACATGTCGAGAAAGTGGTATTAAGCTCTGTATCACATCTGTATAGATTTGTCTTGGAAACATATCAGTTTTGCTGTTTCATGTCTGTCTTTTAAAAAAAAGATTTTTTAATAATAAGATTTTTCAATAAAGTATTTATATTTTTTTATTCTTGCTATATTTCATCTTGTCTATTGAGCACCCTTAAAGTCCCTTGGCCTCATTGGAAGCCTCAAGTCCCTCTTTTTTCAATTTGCACTTAACCCTAACTTGTTCTTCAAGGGGAAAACCATAACTATAATTCCCTAACCCTAATGGGAAACCCTAACTTGTTCTTCATGGGGAAAACCTTAACCATAACCCCCTAACCCTAATCAGAAACCCTAACCTTTTCAAGGGGAAAACCCTAACTTTAACCCCCTAACCCTAATGGGAAACACTAACCTGAACTTGTTCTTCAAGGGCAAAACCCTAAAACTAACCCCCTAACCCTAATAGGAAACTCTATCCCTAACCCTGAATGGAAACCCTAACCCTAACTTGTTCTTTAAGGGGAAAACCCTAACCCTAATGGGAAACCCTAACCCTAACATGTTCTTCAAGGGGAGAACCCTAACCCCCTAACCCTAATGGGAAACCCTAACCCTAACTTGTTCTTCAAGGGGAAAACCATAACCCCCTAACCCTAATGGGAAACCTAACGGGAAACCATAACACTTACCATAACCCTAAACTTGTTCTTCAAGGGGAAAAACCTAACCCTAATGGGAAACCCTAACCCTAACCAGAAACCCTAACCCTAATGGGAAGCCATAACCCTAACTTGTTCTTCAAGAGGAAAACCATAACCATAACCCCCTAACCCTAATGGGAAACCCTAACCAGAAACCCTAACCCTAACTTGTTCTTCAAGGGGAAATCCCTAATCTTAACCCTAATAGGAAACTCTAACCCTAACCCTGAACGGAAACCCTAACCCTAACTTGTTCTTCAAGGGGAAAACCCTAACTATAACCCCTAACCCTAATGGGAAACCCTAACCGGAAACCCTAATCCTAACCTGTTCTTCAAGGGGAAAACCCTAACTATAACCCCCTAACCCTAATGGGAAACCCTAACCAGAAACTCTAACTGGAAACCCTAACCCTAACTTGTTCTTCAAGGGGAAAACCCTAACGCTAACCCCCTAACCCTAATGGGAAACTCTAACCCTAGCCCTAATCAGAAACCCTAACCTTTTCAAGGGGAAAACCCTAATTTTAACCCCCTAACCCTAATGGGAAACACTAACCTGAACTTGTTCTTCAAGGGCAAAACCCTAAAACTAACCCCCTAACCCTAATAGGAAACTCTATCCCTAACCCTGAATGGAAACCCTAACCCTAACTTGTTCTTTAAGGGGAAAACCCTAACCCTAATGGGAAACCCTAACCCTAACATGTTCTTCAAGGGGAGAACCCTAACCCCCTAACCCTAATGGGAAACCCTAACCCTAACTTGTTCTTCAAGGGGAAAACCATAACCCCCTAACCCTAATGGGAAACCTAACGGGAAACCATAACACTTACCATAACCCTAAACTTGTTCTTCAAGGGGAAAAACCTAACCCTAATGGGAAACCCTAACCCTAACCAGAAACCCTAACCCTAATGGGAAGCCATAACCCTAACTTGTTCTTCAAGAGGAAAATCATAACCATAACCCCCTAACCCTAATGGGAAACCCTAACCAGAAACCCTAACCCTAACTTGTTCTTCAAGGGGAAATCCCTAATCTTAACCCTAATGGGAAACCCTAACCCTGAACGGAAACCCTAACCCTAACTTGTTCTTCAAGGGGAAAACCCTAACTATAACCCCTAACCCTAATGGGAAACCCTAACCGGAAACCCTAACTTGTTCTTTAAGGGGAAAACCCTAACCATAACCCCCTAACCCTAATGGGAAACCCTAACCGGAAACCCTAATCCTAGCCTGTTCTTCAAGGGGAAAACCCTAACTATAACCCCCTAACCCTAATGGGAAACCCTAACCAGAAACTCTAACTGGAAACCCTAACCCTAACTTGTTCTTCAAGGGGAAAACCCTAACGCTAACCCCCTAACCCTAATGGGAAACTCTAACCCTAGCCCTAATCAGAAACCCTAACCTTTTCAAGGGGAAAACCCTAATTTTAACCCCCTAACCCTAATGGGAAACACTAACCTGAACTTGTTCTTCAAGGGCAAAACTCTAAAACTAACCCCCTAACCCTAATAGGAAACTCTATCCCTAACCCTGAATGGAAACCCTAACCCTAACTTGTTCTTTAAGGGGAAAACCCTAACCCTAATGGGAAACCCTAACCCTAACATGTTCTTCAAGGGGAGAACCCTAACCCCCTAACCCTAATGGGAAACCCTAACCCTAACTTGTTCTTCAAGGGGAAAACCATAACCCCCTAACCCTAATGGGAAACCTAACGGGAAACCATAACACTTACCATAACCCTAAACTTGTTCTTCAAGGGGAAAAACTTAACCCTAACCTCCTAACCCTAATGGGAAACCCTAACCCTAACCAGAAACCCTAACCCTAATGGGAAGCCATAACCCTAACTTGTTCTTCAAGAGGAAAACCATAACCATAACCCCCTAACCCTAATGGGAAACCCTAACCAGAAACCCTAACCCTAACTTGTTCTTCAAGGGGAAATCCCTAATCTTAACCCTAATGGGAAACTCTAACCCTAACCCTGAACGGAAACCCTAACCCTAACTTGTTCTTCAAGGGGAAAACCCTAACTATAACCCCTAACCCTAATGGGAAACCCTAACCGGAAACCCTAACTTGTTCTTTAAGGGGAAAACCCTAACCATAACCCCCTAACCCTAATGGGAAACCCTAACCGGAAACCCTAATCCTAACCTGTTCTTCAAGGGGAAAACCCTAACTATAACCCCCTAACCCTAATGGGAAACCCTAACCAGAAACTCTAACTGGAAACCCTAACCCTAACTTGTTCTTCAAGGGGAAAACCCTAACGCTAACCCCCTAACCCTAATGGGAAACTCTAACCCTAGCCCTGAACGGAAACCCTAACCCTAACTTGTTCTTCAAGGGGAAAACCCTAACCCTAACTAGAAACGCTAACCCTAACATGTTCTTCAAGGGGAGAACCCTAACCCCCTAACCCTAATGGAAAACCCTAACCTAATGGGAAACCCTAACTTGTTCTTTAAAGGGAAACCCTAACCCCTTATTTTGAAACCCTAACCCTAACCCCTAATGGAAACCCTAACCCTAACTTGTTCTTCAAGGGGAAAACCCTAACTATAATTCCCTAACTCTAATGGGAAACCCTAACCAGAAACCCTAACTTGTTCTTCAAGGGGAAAACCCTAACTATAATTCCCTAACCCTAATAGGAAACCCTAACCGGAAACCCTAGCTTGTTCTTTAAGGGGAAAACCATAACCCCCTAACCCTAATGGGAAACCCTAACCTGTTCTTCAAGGGGAAAACCATAACCCCCTAACCCTAATGGGAAACCTAACGGGAAACCATAACACTTATCATAACCCTAAACTTGTTCTTCAAGGGGAAAAACCTAACCCTAACCTCCTAACCCTAATGGGAAACCCTAACCCTAACCAGAAACCCTAACCCTAATGGGAAGCCATAACCCTAACTTGTTCTTCAAGAGGAAAACCATAACCATAACCCCCTAACCCTAATGGGAAACCCTAACCAGAAACCCTAACCCTAACTTGTTCTTCAAGGGGAAATCCCTAATCTTAACCCTAATGGGAAACTCTAACCCTAACCCTGAACGGAAACCCTAACCCTAACTTGTTCTTCAAGGGGAAAACCCTAACTATAACCCCTAACCCTAATGGGAAACCCTAACCGGAAACCCTAACTTGTTCTTTAAGGGGAAAACCCTAACCATAACCCCCTAACCCTAATGGGAAACCCTAACCGGAAACCCTAATCCTAACCTGTTCTTCAAGGGGAAAACCCTAACTATAACCCCCTAACCCTAATGGGAAACCCTAACCAGAAACTCTAACTGGAAACCCTAACCCTAACTTGTTCTTCAAGGGGAAAACCCTAACGCTAACCCCCTAACCCTAATGGGAAACTCTAACCCTAGCCCTGAACGGAAACCCTAACCCTAACTTGTTCTTCAAGGGGAAAACCCTAACCCTAACTAGAAACGCTAACCCTAACATGTTCTTCAAGGGGAGAACCCTAACCCCCTAACCCTAATGGAAAACCCTAACCTAATGGGAAACCCTAACTTGTTCTTTAAAGGGAAACCCTAACCCCTTATTTTGAAACCCTAACCCTAACCCTGAATGGAAACCCTAACCCTAACTTGTTCTTCAAGGGGAAAACCCTAACTATAACCCCTAACCCTAAGGGAAAACCCTAACCAGAAACGCTAGCCCTAACTTGTTCTTCAAGGGGAAAACCCTAACTATAATTCCCTAACTCTAATGGGAAACCCTAACCCTAACCTGTTCTTCAAGGGGAAAACCCTAACTATAACTCCCTAACCCTAATGGGAAACCCTAACCAGAAACCCTAACCAGAAACCCTAACTTGTTCTTCAAGGGGAAAACCCTAACTATAATTCCCTAACCCTAATAGGAAACCCTAACCGGAAACCCTAGCTTGTTCTTTAAGGGGAAAACCATAACCCCCTAACCCTAATGGGAAACCCTAACCTGTTCTTCAAGGGGAAAACCCTAACTATAACCCCCTAACCCTAATGGGAAACCATAACCAGAAACCCTAACCCTAACTTGTTGTTCAAGGGGAAAACCCTAACGCTAACCCCCTAACCCTAATGGGAAACTCTAACCCTAACCCTGAACGGAAACCCTAACTTGTTCTTCAAGGGGAAAACCCTAATGGGAAACGCTAACCCTAACCAGAAACCCTAACATGTTCTTCAAGGGGAGAACCCTAACCCCCTAACCCTAATGGGAAACCCTAACACTTACCATAACCCTAAACTTGTTCTTCAAGAGGAAAACCCTAACCATAACCCCCTAACCCTAATGGGAAACCCTAACCGAAAACCCTAACCCGTTCTTCAAGGGGAAAACCCTAACTATAACCCCCTAACCCTAATGGGAGACCCTAACCCTAACTTGTTCTTCAAGGGGAAAACCCTAACTGGAAACCCTAACTTGTTCTTCAAGGGGAAAACCCTAACCCTAATGGGAAACTCTAAACCTAACCCCTAACCCTGAATGAAAACCCTAACCCTAACTTGTTCTTCAAGGGGTAAACCCTAACCGGAAACCCTAACATGTTCTTCAAGGGGAAAACCCTAACCCTAATGGGAAACCCCAACCCTAACATGTTCTTCAAGGGGAGAACAATAACCCCCTAACCCTAATAGGAAACTCTAACCCTAACCCTGAACGGAAACCCTAACCCTAACTTGTTCTTCAAGGGGAAAACCCTAACCCTAATTGGAAACCCTAACCCTAATGGGAAACCCTAACCCTAATGGTAAACTCTAACCCTAACTTGTTCTTCAAGGGGAAAACCATAACCATAACCCCCTGACCCTAATGGGAAACCTAACGGGAAACCATAACACTTACCATAACCCTAAACTTGTTCTTCAAGGGGAAAAACCTAACCCTAACCTCCTAACCCTAACCAGAAACCCTAATGGTAAACCATAACCCTAACTTGTTCTTAAGAGGAAAAGCCTAACTATAACCCCCTAACCGGAATGGAAAAACCCTAACACTTACCATAACCCTAAACTTGTTCTTCAAGGGGAAAAACCATAACCATAACCCCCTAACCCTAATGGGAAACCCTAACCGGAAACCCTAACCCGTTCTTCAAGGGGAAAACCCTAACTATAACTCCCTAACCCTAATGGGAAACCCTAACCCTAACTTGTTCAAGGGGAAAACCCTAATCCTAACCCTAATGGGAAACTCTAACCCTAACCCTGAACGGAAACCCTAACCCTAACTTGTTCTTCAAGGGGAAAACCCTAACTATAACCCCTAACCCTAATGGGAAACCCTAACCAGAAATCATAACCCCAACTTGTTCTTCAAGGGGAAAACCCTAACTATAATTCCCTAACCCTAATGGGAAACCCTAACCGGAAACCCTAACTTGTTCTTTAAGGGGAAAACCCTAACCATAACCCCCTAACCCTAATGGGAAACCCTAACCGGAAACCCTAACCTGTTCTTCAAGGGGAAAACCATAATGCTAACCCCCTGACCCTAATGGGAAACTCTAACCCTGAACAGAAACCCTAACCCTAACTTGTTCTTCAAGGTGAAAACCCTAACCCTAACCAGAAACCCTAACCCTAACATGTTCTTCAAGGGGAGAACCCTAACCCCCTAACCCTAATAAGAAACCCTAACCCTAATGGGAAACCCTAACTTGTTCTTTAAGGGGAAAACCCTAACCCTAATGGGAAACCCTAACCCTAATGGGAAACCCTAACTTGTTCTTTAAGGGGAAAACCCTAACCATAACCCCCTAACCCTAATGGGAAACCCTAACCGGAAACCCTAACCTGTTCTTCAAGGGGAAAACCATAATGCTAACCCCCTGACCCTAATGGGAAACTCTAACCCTGAACAGAAACCCTAACCCTAACTTGTTCTTCAAGGTGAAAACCCTAACCCTAACCAGAAACCCTAACCCTAACATGTTCTTCAAGGGGAGAACCCTAACCCCCTAACCCTAATAAGAAACCCTAACCCTAATGGGAAACCCTAACTTGTTCTTTAAGGGGAAAACCCTAACCCTAATGGGAAACCCTAACCCTAATGGGAAACCCTAACTTGTTCTTTAAGGGGAAAACCCTAACCATAACCCCCTAACCCTAATGGGAAACCCTAACCCGTACTTCAAGGGGAAAAGCTTAACTATAACCCTCTAACCCTAATGGGAAACCCTAACCCTAACTTGTTCTTCAAGGGGAAACCCTAACCCTAACGGGAAACTAACCCTAACTGGAAACCCTAACTTGTTCTTCAAGGGGAAAACCCTAACCCTAATGGGAAACTCTAAACCTAATCCCTAACCCTGAATGGAAACCTTAACCCTAACTTCAAGGGGAAAACCCTAACCCTAATGGGAAATCCTAACCGGAAACCCTAACCCTAACATGTTCTTCAAGGGGAAAACCCTAATGGGAAACCCTAACTTGTTCTTCAAGGGGAATACCCTAACCATAATCCCCTAACACTAATGGGAAACCCTAACCCTAACGGGAAATCATAACACTTACCATAACCCTAAACTTGTTCTTTAAGGGGAAAACCCTAACCATAACCCCCTAACCCTAATGGGAAACCCTAACCGAAAACCCTAACCCGTTCTTCAAGGGGAAAACCCTAACTATAACCCCTAACCCTAATGGGAAACACTAACTTGTTCTTTAAGGGGAAAACCCTAACTCTAACTGGAAACCCTAACTTGTTCTTCAAGGGGAAAACCCTAACCCTAATGGGAAACTCTAAACCTAACCCAAAACCCTGAATAGAAACCCTAACCCTAACTTGTTCTTCAAGGGGTAAACCCTAACGGGAAACCCTAACCGGAAACCCTTACATGTTCTTCAAGGGGAAAACCCTAATCCTAATGGGAAAACCTAACTTGTTCTTCAAGGGGAAAACCCTAACCATAACCCCCTAACCCTAATGGGAAACCCTAGCGGGAAACCATAACACTTACCATAACCCTAAACTTGTCCTTTAAGGGGAAAACCCTAACCATAACCCCCTTACCCTAATGGGAAACCCTAACACTTACCATAACCCTAAACTTGTTCTTCAAGGGAAAACCATAACCATAATCCCCTAACCCTATTGGGAAACCCTAACCCGTTCTTCAAGGGGAAAACCCTAACCCTAATGAAAAACTCTAACCCTAGCCCTGAACGGAAACCCTAACCCTTACTTGTTCTTCAAGGGGAAAACCCTAACTATAACCTCTAACCCTAATGGGAAACCCTAGCCCTAACTTGTTCTTCAAGGGGAAAACCCTAACTATAATTCCCTAACCCTAATGGGAAACCCTAACCGGAAACCCTAACTTGTTCTTTCAGGGGAAAACCATAACCCCCTAACCCTAATGGGAAACCCTAACCCTAACCTGTTCTTCAAGGGGAAAACCCCAACTATAACCCCCTAACCCTAATGGGAAACCCTAACCAGAAATCCTAACCCTAACCTGTTCTTCAAGGGGAAAACCCTAACGCTAACCCCCTAACCCTATTGGGAAACTCTAACCCTAACCCTGAACGGAAACCCTAACCCTAATGGGAAACGCTAACCCTAACCAGAAACCCTAACCCTAACATGTTCTTCAAGGGGAGAGCCCTAACCCCCTAACCCTAATGGGAAACCCTAACACTTATCATAACCCTAAACTTGTTCTTCAAGGGGAAAACCCTAACCATAACCCCCTAACCCTAATGGGAAACCCTAACCGAAAACCCTAACCCGTTCTTCAAGGGGAAAACCCTAACTATAACCCCCTAACCCTAATAAGATACCCTAACTTGTTCTTCAAGGGGAAAACCCTAACTGGAAACCCTAACTTGTTCTTCAAGGTGAAAACCCTAACCCTAATGGGAAACTCTAAACCTAACCCCTAACCCTGAATGGAAACCCTAACCCTAACTTGTTTTTCAAGGGGTAAACCCTAACGGGAAACCCTAACGGGAAACCCTAACATGTTCTTCAAGGGGAAAACCCTAACCCTAATGGGAAACTCTAAACCTAACCCCTAACCCTGAACGGAAACCCTAACCCTAACTTGTTCTTCAAGGGGTAAACCCTAACGGGAAACCCTAACCGGAAACCCTAACATGTTCTTCAAGGGGAAAACCCTAACCCTAATGGGAAACCCTAACTTGTTCTTCAAAGGGAAAACCCTAACCCTAACCCCCTAACCCTAATGGAAAACCCTAGCGGGAAACCATAACACTTACAATAACCCTAAACTTGTTCTTCAAGGGGAAAACCCTAACCCTAATGGGAAACCCTAACACTTACCATAACCCTAAACTTGTTCTTCAAGGGGAAAACCATAACCATAACCCCCTAACCCTAATGGGAAACCCTAACCAGAAACTCTAACCCTAACTTGTTCTTCAAGGGGAAAACCCTAACGGGAAACTCTAACCCTAACCAGAAACCCTAACTTGTTCTTCAAGGGGGAAAACCCTAACTATAATTCCCTAACCCTAATGGGAAACTCTAACCAGAAAGCCTAACCGGAAACCCTAACCCTAACTTGTTCTTCTAGGGGAAAACCCTAACGCTAACCCCCTAACCCTAATGGTAAACTCTAACCCTGAACGGAAACCCTAACCCTAACTTGTTCTTCAAGGGGAAAACCCTAACCCTAACGGGAAACCCTAACCCTAACATGTTCTTGAAGGGGAGAACCCTAACCCCCTAACCCTAATGGGAAACCCTAACCCTAATGGGAAACCCTAACTTGTTCTTTAAGGGGAAAACCCTAACCATAACCCCCTAACCCTAATGGGAAACCCTAACCAGAAAGCCTAACCGGAAACCCTAACCCTAACTTGTTCTTCTAGGGGAAAACCCTAACGCTAACCCCCTAACCCTAATGGGAAACTCTAACCCTGAACGGAAACCCTAACCCTAACTTGTTCTTCAAGGGGAAAACCCTAACTATAACCCCCTAACCCTAATAAGATACCCTAACTTGTTCTTCAAGGGGAAAACCCTAACTGGAAACCCTAACTTGTTCTTCAAGGTGAAAACCCTAACCCTAATGGGAAACTCTAAACCTAACCCCTAACCCTGAATGGAAACCCTAACCCTAACTTGTTTTTCAAGGGGTAAATCCTAACGGGAAACCCTAACCGGAAACCCTAACATGTTCTTCAAGGGGAAAACTCTAACCCTAATGGGAAACTCTAAACCTAACCCCTAACCCTGAACGGAAACCCTAACCCTAACTTGTTCTTCAAGGGGTAAACCCTAACGGGAAACCCTAACCGGAAACCCTAACATGTTCTTCAAGGGGAAAACCCTAACCCTAATGGGAAACCCTAACTTGTTCTTCAAAGGGAAAACCCTAACCATAACCCCCTAACCCTAATGTAAAACCCTAGCGGGAAACCATAACACTTACAATAACCCTAAACTTGTTCTTCAAGGGGAAAACCCTAACCCTAATGGGAAACCCTAACACTTACCATAACCCTAAACTTGTTCTTCAAGGGGAAAACCATAACCATAACCCCCTAACCCTAATGGGAAACCCTAACCAGAAACTCTAACCCTAACTTGTTCTTCAAGGGGAAAACCCTAACCCTAATGGGAAACTCTAACCCTAACCAGAAACCCTAACTTGTTCTTCAAGGGGGAAAACCCTAACTATAATTCCCTAACCCTAATGGGAAACTCTAACCAGAAAGCCTAACCGGAAACCCTAACCCTAACTTGTTCTTCTAGGGGAAATCCATAACCATAACCCCCTAACCCTAATGGGAAACCCTAACCAGAAACTCTAACCCTAACTTGTTCTTCAAGGGGAAAACCCTAACCCTAATGGGAAACTCTAACCCTAACCAGAAACCCTAACTTGTTCAAGGGGGAAAACCCTAACTATAATTCCCTAACCCTAATGGGAAACTCTAACCAGAAAGCCTAACCGGAAACCCTAACCCTAACTTGTTCTTCTAGGGGAAAACCCTAACGCTAACCCCCTAACCCTAATGGGAAACTCTAACCCTGAACGGAAACCCTAACCCTAACTTGTTCTTCAAGGGGAAAACCCTAACCCTAATGGGAAACCCTAACCCTAACATGTTCTTGAAGGGGAGAACCCTAACCCCCTAACCCTAATGGGAAACCCTAACCCTAATGGGAAACCCTAACTTGTTCTTTAAGGGGAAAACCCTAACTATAACCCCCTAACCCTAATGGGAAACCCTAACCAGAGACCCTAACCGGAAACCCTAACCCTAACTTGTTCTTCAAGGGGAAAACCCTAACGCTAACCCCCTAACCCTAATGGGAAACTCTAACCCTGAACGGAAACCCTAACCCTAACTTGTTCTTCAAGGGGAAAGCCCTAACCCTAATGGGAAACCCTAACCAGAAACCCTAACCCTAACATGTTCTTGAAGGGGAGAACCCTAACCCCCTAACCCTAATGGGAAACCCTAACTTGTTCTTTAAGGGGAAAACCCTAACCCTAATGGGAAACCCTAACCTGTACTTCAAGGGGAAAAGCCTAACTATAACCCTCTAACCCTAATGGGAAACCGTAACCCTAACTTGTTCTTCAAGGGAAAACCCTAACCCTAACCATAAACCCCTAACCCTAATGGGAAACCCTAACCCTAACCCTGAACGGAAACCCTAACTTGTTCTTCAAGGGGAAAACCCTAACCCTAATGGGAAACGCTAACCCTAACCAGAAACCATAACATGTTCTTCAAGGGGAGAACCCTAACCCCCTAACCCTAATGGGAAACCCTAACACTTACCATAACCCTAAACTTGTTCTTCAAGGGGAAAACCCTAACCATAACCCCCTAACCTTAATGGGAAACCCTAACCGAAAACCCTAACCCGTTCTTCAAGGGGAAAACCCTAACTATAACCCCCTAACCCTAATGGGAAACCCTAACTTGTTCTTCAAGGGGAAAACCCTAACTGGAAACCCTAACTTGTTCTTCAAGGGGAAAACCCTAATGGGAAACTCTAAACCTAACCCCTAACCCTGAACGGAAACCCTAACCCTAACTTGTTCTTCAAGGGGTAAACCCTAACCCTAATGGGAAACCCTAGCCAGAAACCCTAACATGTTCTTCAAGGGGAAAACCCTATCCCTAATGGAAAACCCTAGCGGGAAACATAACACTTACAAAAACCCTAAACTTGTTCTTCAAGGGGAAAACCCTAACCCTAACCATAAACCCCTAACCCTAATGGGAAACCCTAACACTTACCATAACCCTAAACTTGTTCTTCAAGGGGAAAACCATAACCATAACCCCCTAACCCTAATGGGAAACCCTAACCAGAAACCCTAACTTGTTCTTCAAGGGGAAAACCCTAACCCTAATGGGAAACCCTAACCCTAACTTGTTCTTCAAGGGGAAAACCCTAACTATAATTCCCTAACCCTAATGGGAAACCCTAACTTGTTCTTTAAGGGGAAAACCCTAACCATAACCCCCTAACCCTTATGGGAAACCCTAACCCTAACCTGTTCTTCAAGGGGAAAACCCTAACTATAACCCCCTAACCCTAATGGGAAACCCTAACCAGAGACCCTAACCGGAAACCCTAACCCTAACTTGTTCTTCAAGGGGAAAACCCTAACGCTAACCCCCTAACCCTAATGGGAAACTCTAACCCTTAACGGAAACCCTAACCCTAACTTGTTCTTCAAGGGGAAAACCCTAACCCTAATGGGAAACCCTAACCCTAACCAGAAACCCTAACATGTTCTTGAAGGGGAGAACCCTAACCCCCTAACCCTAATGGGAAACCCTAACTTGTTCTTTAAGGGGAAAACCCTAACTTGTTCAAGGGGAAAACCCTAACCCTAATGGGAAACTCTAAACCTAACCCCTAACCCTGAATAGAAACCCTAACCGGAAACCCTAACCCTAACTTGTTCTTCAAGGGGAAAGCCCTAACTATAATTCCCTAACCCTAATGGGAAACCTTAACCGGAAACCCTAACCATAACCCCTAACCCTAATGGGAAACCCTAACCGGAAACCCTAACTTGTTCTTTAAGGGGAAAACCCTAACCATAACCCCCTAACGGGAAACCCTGAACGGAAACCCTAACCCTAAATTGTTCAAGGGGAAAACCCTAACCCTAATGGGAAACTCTAACCCTAACCCTGAACGGAAACCCTAACCCTAACTTGTTCTTCAAGGGGAAAACCCTTACTATAACCCCTAACCCTAATGGGAAACCTTAACCAGAAACCCTAACCTTAACTTGTTCTGCAAGGGGAAAACCCTAACTAATTCCCTAACCCTAATGGGAAACCCTAACCGAAACCCTAACCCTAACCTGTTCTTTAAGGGGAGAACCCTAACCCTAATGGGAAACCCTAACTTGTTCTTTAAGGGGAAAAGCCTAACTATAACCCTCTAACCCTAATGGGAAACCCAAACCAGAAACCCTAACCCTAACTTGTTCTTCAAGGCGAATACCCTAACCCTAACAGGAAACTAACCCTAACTGGAAACCCTAACTTGTTCTTTAAGTGGAAAACGCTAACCCTAATGGGAAGCTCTAAACCTAACCCTAACCCCTTACCCTGAATGGAAACCCTAACTTCTTCAAGGGGAAAACCCTAACGGGAAACCCTAACATGTTCTTCAAAGGGAAAACCCTAACCCTAATGGGAAACCCTAACTTGTTCTTCAAGGGGAAAACCCTAACCATAACCCTCTAACCCTAATGGGAAACCCTAACGGGAAACCATAACACTTACCATAACCCTAAACTTGTTCTTCAAGGAGAAAATTCTAACCCTAACCCCCTAACCCTAATGGGAAACCCTAACCCTAATGGAAAACCATAACACTTACCATAACCCTAAACTTGTTCTTCAAGGGGAAAACCCTAACCATAACACCCTAACCCTAATGGGAAACCCTAACCCTAATGGGAAACCATAACCCTAACTTGTTCTTCAAGGGGATAACCAATACCCCCTAACCATAAATGGGAAACCCTAACACTTACCATAACCCTAAACTTGTTCTTCAAGGGGAAAACCTTAAACATAACCCCCTAACCCTAACCGAAAACCCTAACCCGTTCTTTAAGGGGAAAACCCTAACTATAACCCCCTAACCCTAATGGGAAACCCTAACCGGAAACCCTAACCCTAACTTGTTCTTCAAGGGGAAGACCCCAACGGGAAACTCTAACCCTAACTGGAAACCCTAACTTGTTCTTCAAGGGGAAAACCCTAACCCTAATGGGAAACGCTAAACCTAACCCCTAACCCTGAATGGAAACCCTAACCCTAACTTGTTCTTCAAGGGGTAAACCCTAACAGGAAACCCTAACATGTTCTTCAAGAGGAAAACCCTAACCCTAATTGGAAACCCTAACTTGTTCTTCAAGGGGAAAACCATAACCCCCTAACCCTAATGGAAAACCATAACACTTACCATAACCCTAAACTTGTTCTTCAAGGGGAAAACCCTAACCATAACCCCCTAATGGGAAACCCTAACCCTAACCAGAAACCCTAACCTTAATGGGAAACCATGACCCTTACCATAACCTTAAACTTGTTCTTCAATGGGAAAACCCTAATCATAACCCCCTAACCTTAATAGGAAACACTAAATATAACCCTAACCCCAAATTTCATGCAACTATGTTTGATCAAGTCGGGGGTGAAGCTCAATGGTGGGGTCATCTGGTTGAAATCTAACAACATATTAGGTCAAATTCCAATTTTACTTTGGCTAACAGCAATGCTCGTGGTGTATTGGATTGGATCATCCTCATTAGGGGTATATAAATGGTCTATGAAGCATAGCAAGCAATTACAAGTTTTTAAAATATTTGTTTAGTGTTTTTTCATCATTTGCTATCATTTTTAAGTTTTCTAATGTTAAAAAATAGGTGCACCTGTAAAAACGCTTATAAACGAAATTGCGGCAAAACACCGGTACCTCGTTTAGCAGTGTTTTGCGTCTGAAACTTTGGCATCTGAACTAATTTTTTTGCCTTCAAAGAAAAGCCTATAGGCGCAACTGACTAAAAACGACATTAAACGAACCCGTGTACATGTACACATAAGATAACATTGGATGAGGTCGGGGGCAGCTGAAAAAAGCAGCCAACTGCCTCTGGATGTTCGTTTACCAAGCCGCGTACATGAGGCCTAACTGTCCCCACCCATACATTACATTACACACATTGTACTGCATATAACACACTATACTTTCTGCTACAAAATATATCCAATAAAAAAAAAAATCTAATTTCTTTGTAAATTTAGGCCAATATGTATTCTGCTACATATTTTTGGTAAACAAAAATAAATAAATATATATATATGTATATTTGGTTTGTGTGATAGCCTCTACAAACTATGGAATATATACTGAAATTTTTATTTACTTGTTTACTGATAATATATATATTTATATATTTTTTTTTTTTTGAGCAGAGGCCCTACAAAATAGGGCATTGCATATCTTTAGGTCACTCGATTTTTGCACAGTGTTTTTTTAAATGCAATTTTTTTGGAAAAAATAAATACACTTTATTACATTTTAATGCACAAAAGAAAAAACACAACACCCAATTTTTTGGTAATTTATAAAAGATGATGTTTCGATGAGTAAATAGATAACAAAACATGTCACGCTTTAACCACTTCAGCCCCAGGCCCTTTCTTGCGATACAGGAACTGAGTCGCTTTAACTGACAATTGCGCGGTCGTGCGACGTTGTACCCAAACAAAATTGTCATTCTTTTTTCCCCACAAATAGAGCTTTCTTTTTGGTGGTATTTGATCACCTCTGTGGGGTTTTTTTTTTTTTTGCACTGTAAACAAAAAATTGCGACAATTATGAAAAAAAAAAAAGCAATATTTTTTACTTTTTGTTACAATAAATATCCACCCAAAAAAATATTAAAAAAAAAACAAATTTCTCCTCAGTTTAGACCAATATGTATTCTTCTACATATTTTTGGTAAAAAAAACAAAAAAAAACACAATAAGTGCATATTGATTGGTTTTCAAAAAAGTTATCACGTCTACAAAATATGGGATAGATTTATGGCATTTTTATTATAATCTTTTTTTTTTATTAGTAATGGCGGCGATCTGCAAGTTTTATCGTGACTGCGACATTGCGGCAGACAGATCGGACGCTATTTTGGTACCAGTGACATTTATACAGCGATCAGTACTATAAAAATGCACTGGTTACTGTGTAAAGGTCACTGGCAGGGAAGGGGTTAACACTAGGGGGCGATCAAGGGGTTAAGTGTGTTCCCTCAGCTTGTCCTAACTGTGTGTGTGTGTGTGTCTCACTAGAACATGACAGAGATCACGGCTCCTGATCACTGGGAGCAGTAGATCCCTGTCATGTCGCTAGGCAGAACAGGGAAATGCCTTGCTTACATAGTTCTGCCTCCCCGTGCCACGATCGTGGGCCACCGGCGGACACCAAGTCCACGGGACCCGCGGGCACGCTCCGGCAGCGTGCGCGCACCCACTAGCCGCCGATGACGAAGTGACATACGGGTGCGTCATTTTGCACACCCGCGCCACTTTGCCAACGTAGATCGGGGTGAGTCGGTCGGCAAGTGGGTAAAACTGCGTTTGCCCGTGGGCCGATGCCAAATTAAGGTCCCTAAAGAATCTCCATAGGCCGTTTAAATCTCCTCTGGCCTCCAATGAAGCCAATCGGACACAGATCAGTCTGATCGCCTGCTTTACTGGCCGTTAACGAGGAAGGTAAACAGAGAACTCAAACAGGAAAGGAAATAATCCTTATTGCTTCCTGTTTCTGACATCACAGTGGGAGGAACATCACCGGCTCCTCTCACCGTGTGCCCAGAGCTGGGTGCCGCCGGTTACATCCCCACGAGCTCCCCCATTGATCAGGAGAGCGGAATGAGACCCCCTACCACCGCCTGTAAAAGTAATGCAGCAGCTCATTTACATTTATTTTGTGCAAAATCGCCAGACCTAAAGTAAAGAACCCGGTGCAGCCGTACATGGTAGATGATCAGCGTCTAACGTCAGCTTGTTCAGTAACGGGGTTCACACTGATACTACATGACAGTCATACTACTTTTCTCTGCAACATCAATCCTACATCCGTCCTACTTCAATGAACAGGATACTACTTTGATCCCCGATAATACCAGGCGCCGTGTTTGGTATGAATCTTTAGGGGAAACTCCACACCAGATTTAAAAAAAAAAAACCCGGTATGGATTCCCCCTCCAAGAGCCTACCAGGCCGTTTGGTATGGATTAAGGGGCACCCCCACGCCAATAAACGGCGGAGGTTCCCCCAAAATCCATACCAGACCCTTATCCAAGCACCCAGCCAGGCAGGTCAGGAAAGGGGGTGGGGACAAGCACCCCCCCCCCCAAATCATACCAGGCCGCATGCCCTCAGGATGGGGGGGGTGGGTGCTTTGGGGCAGAGGACAAGGGCCTCTTCCCGACAACCATGGCCGTTGGTTGTCGAGGTCTGCGGGCGGGGGCCTTATTGGACTCTGGAAGCCCTTTTTAACAAGGGGGCCCCCAGAACCCAGCCCCCCCCCCCCATGTGAATGAGTATGGGGTACATCATACCCCATACCCATTCACCTAAGAAAAAAATAAAAAAATAAAATAAAAAGTCAAAAATAAAACACATTACACATATTTTTAAAGTAATTAAGGCAACTCCGTCTCCTCTTCCGATCTCTTCTCCGCTGTCTTCTAGCCCTCTCCGGTTCTTCTCCCTCTCTCCACTGTCTTCTGCCCCTGCCAGTTCTCCCTCCGATGTTGACTCAATGCATTCTCCCTATCTAATGCTGGGTGCGTGTGCCCCTACTTATATTGGCGGGGGGGCACCAGATGATGTCACCTGGAGGCCCCACCCCTTGTGGTGGTGACATCATAAGGAGACGGGCCTCCTGTGACCCCCCCCATGCCAATATAAGTAGTGGCACACCGCGCAACCAGCATTAGGAGTGGGAGAAAGCGTCAAGTTAACATCAGAAGAACCGGAGAAGACAGAAGTGACACTGGAGCTGTTTAATAAAATTACTTAAAAATAAAAAGCACAGTACAAAAGTTTTTTTTGTTTTAGGTGAATTCACATAGGCTGGGGAACCGAGATCTGCGCCCCCCCCCCCAGAGTAAAGGGGGCTTCCAGATTCCAATAAGCCCCCCACCACCAGACCCCCCGACAACCAACAGCCAGGGTTGTCAGGAAGAGGCCCTTGTCCTCATCAACATGGGGACAAGGTGCTTTGGGGTGGGGGCACAGAGTTGTGTGTTCTGGCAATGGAATGGGAACTTCCCATGTCACACACAGGACAAAAAAAAAATCCAAACAAACATAGGCCAACTGCTGCTCAGCCATTCACAGTGCGCTTTGTATTTTCTGAATGAATACAAAGCTTCCTCTGTTTGGCTGAGGGAGAGAGCATGACATCTGCTTGCCTCTTTACCTTGGCCAGAGGAACCTTTGTATTCATTTAGAAAATACAGAGCTCCCTGTGAATGGCAGTCTATACAGCATTGAGAGCCTCTGCATGGCTGAAGCTGGCAATGGTAGGGCGAGGTGTGAGATAGTTATAAATAAATATATAAAAAAGATTTTGCATGAACATTCTTAAGAAGGTGATCTAAGAAAATTTCAGTGGAACCTCGGATTGCGAGTAACGTGGTTAACGATCGTTTTGCAAAACTCTGTTTGCAAGTGTTGCCTCGCAAAACTATCACGATTCAGGCCAAAGCGGTGTGCAGTACCGTTTTTTTGGCCTGAGGTGGAGGGGGCGCCGGAGCCGAGCAGATCCGAACGTCGCCAATTGCAGCCGTTCGGCAATGCATGGAAAGGCCCGAGGACAGCACGGCTGACCTCAGCGAATCTCGGGTAGGAAGTCTTTCCGAGGTCAGCCGAAGTGTCCTCAAGCCTTTTTGCCCGTTTCCAAGGCTCTCCGGTGGCCCCTGCCTCTGGCCGCATTGCATCCCACTGAATTTAAATGCGGAACAAATTATTTTCGTTTCCATTGACTTCAATGGGAAAACTCGCTTTGATATGCGAGTACTTTGGATTACGAGCATTCTCCTGGAAAGGATTATGCTTGTAATCCGAGGTTCCACTGTAGTTTCTTTTTCTATAATTATTAATGGGTGAAAATATTAGTATTGTATCAGTGTCAAGAAAATTTGAAGGAGCAGGATGGATAAAAAAAAAAAAATTCTCAAAAACTAAAATTTCCAACAGTCTGCGGTTTTAATTCGGTAAAGTCCATTAAGTTCAAACAAAAATCTTTCAACGGACATTTGAATGTTCTGAAAATGTTTGTTTGTTTTGCACAAAATTAAAAACTTCCCTACGACTTGTTAAAAAAAAAAAGAAATTCTATGCCTCTATGGCCTTCTTTAAGGAAGTAAATAGTTAATTTCTAAAAGCTGGGGAGCAGCTTTAAAATTTCCTTTTTTTTTTCCTCCACCGAGTTTGAGGAAAAAAAAAAAAAGTCCCCCCCAATTAAATACTTGCAGTAATTTTCCCGCTTCCTGGCACCAATGCATGGCAGCATTCTATCACATGTGTACTGCCATGTTGGCACCAGTAAAAGGTGTTTTCACCATCATGGCTATAATAGGCAGCTTACCGATGGGTACAGTGAATAGTTCCTAAAAACTTGCACCGTTTAGGGTCAGTTCACACCAGATGCAGTTCCGTGCGCTTTTTTTTTTTCTCTCTCTGCACAAAATGCATGTATAGTGTTTTCCAATGGCTCTAGCTCTAGTTCACACCATGCAGACAGTTTCCGGTGCAGAAACTGACTGCATGGTGTGAACTAGAGCCATTGGAATACATGGAAAACACTGCACATGCATTTTGTGCAGGAAAAAAAAAAAAAAAAGAAGAGCGCACGGAACTCTGGTTTGAACTGACCCCTAGGAGCTCTGAAGAGAACGCATACCCATGCCTTCAGAGCTCTGTGCCGCATCCGACTCCCATATGCAATTCACAGCCCAGCCATTCATACAGGTAGAGCCCGCCAAACCAGAAGTGAAGATGGAACCCCCGGCAGCGGTGACAGCGCACCCCTGGAGGACTTTGTTTTAATGCAAGCGGTAATAATGTGCTAGTATGCAACGCATGCTAGAACAATAACTTCCTTTTTTTTTCCCCTTTTGTGTGTGTGTTCTTTAGTTCGTTCACACCACATGCGTTCCAGTGTTTTTTTCTGCATTTAAAATGCATAGAAAAAGTAGGTTACATTGTTTTCAATGGCACAGTTGACACCAGTGCTTCCAGTTCCAGGGAAAAAAAAAAAAAAAAAAAAAAAAAAAATTTTAAGTAGATTGCACTCAAGTCAGACCAAAGTAGTGCAGGAGCCCTTTCTAAAGTCAGAGGGACTGGTGTAGTATGAGTTAAGGCGGCTCTCATAGGTCAGGGGGACACGGGGGGGGTGTCTCACAAGTCTGATCCCATGTCACAGCAGTGTGAACTGAGCCTTAGCCCCCTTTTCACAGCAAATGAAAATGATTGCAAATCTGCGGGTTAGTGCGACTTGGCTGACATCTGTGCCGCTTCATGCAGAGATGTCTGTTCAAGTCACACCTGAAAAGCAGCAAAAGTAGTGCATGTACTACCTTTTCAAATCTATCCGGCACCGCAAAGTCGGCATCGCACAGATTTGAACAGTGCCGTTGCTGGCAATAGGATGCGACTTGTCATGTGATTTGACCTGTCAAGTCGCTCCAATGTGAGCAGGGGGTAGAAAGACTTTACTACCTCGGTAAAGTAATGCAACTTAGGTTACAATGTAACTGTATTGAGCCTCAGCTTCCTGATGGGACAGGGATGGAGAATTCCCGATCCATAGTCCTCAAACAAAACTGAGGTGGAGGAGGGGTGGATGACGACATTCCCCTCAAAAACCCAATTTTACCTTTTTCTGTCATTCAGGATCTCACAGTTGTGAACGGTAAACAATCAATATAACTGATCATTTTGTAGCGTGGAACACAGACCTCATCCCTTCATAAGAGCTACAGAGAACCTCCAAAAAGCATTCAGTCTCTTCCAATAAGACAGCCATTGCAAGTACACCCGAGTCATACTAGGCACGAAGGAGATCAGTGCTGATCCAATAGAAATAAAAACACATCAAACATATGTAAAAAGCAGAAAAGGTTAAAAGATATTTACTACTAAAAGTTTTAAACACAGCAAATTTATTTCTTCCTCTTAGAGAGTTGAACTCCAGCCAAAACATTTATCATAATTTCAGATCTGGGAAGGGTTAAAACCGATATTTTTCCCTCACTTCCTGTTCCCGTGACCACAGAGAGCTCCCAGCTTCCTAAAGTGACCTAAAAAGACCCCCCCAAAATGACAGTTCAGGCATCTCCAGTGAAGGGTCCTGGTAACACTATCATACAAAGACATTGTAGACACTTGTGCTCTTCTAACCTGTGGTAACAGTTTGGTGAAGACCCTTTTCTGTTCCCCCGTGACTATGCCCACCCAGTGTACAAAGCCAGCTCCATAAAGACATGGGGTGACCAGTTTTGGTGTGGAGGAACTCGAGAGTCCTGCACAGAGCCCTGACCTCAACCCTACTGAATGCCTTTGGGATGAATTGGAATGCGGATTGCAAGCCAAGTCTTTTTTTTTTAGTACCCAACGCAAGACCCAAAATGTAAGCCAGGTCTTTTTTGGTGCTCAAAATGAGGCCCAACACGCAAAGCCAGGCCTTTTTTTTGGCGCCCAACACGCAAAGTCAGGCCTTTTTTTGGTGCCCAACATGCAAAGCCAGGCTTTTTTTTGGCGCCCAACGTGAGGCCCAACATGCAAAGCCAGGCTTTTTTTTGGCGCCCAACGTGAGGCCCAACATGCAAAGCAAGGCCTTTTTTTTGGCGCCCAACGTGAGGCCCAACTCACAAAGCCAGGCCTTCGCTCATCCAACCTCAGTACCCAACCTCACCAATGGGCACAAATTCCCACAGACACCCTCCAAAAGCCTTCCCAAAGAGTGGAGGAGGTTACGGCAACAAAGAGGGCAGCTCCGCATTAAGGGCCATGGTTTTTGAACAGGACGTCCAACCAGCTCATATTTGGGGCGATGCTCAGGTATCCCCAAAACATTTGGCCATATAGTTTATCTATTGGGGCCCCATCTCTGTAGTGAATTCTACACACGATATACAAGACTGGACTCCAGGTAGGGTAGGATTTTTAGCACCTAGCAATACCCCTTAGTGGTCACAAGGACTGGAAGTGAGAAGAAATAACACACAGACAACCGGAGACCTCAGGCCTCTTTTAGTCTGAAGAGTAATAAGTTACATCTAGTGATCCAGCAGGTGTAAACAATGCAATATCAGAATAGTGCTGGAAAGCTCTCTGTATAATATAATATATCTGATTACTATCTGAAATTCTTCCACAGAAGGCATCTTAGGCATGAAGGGGACTTCCACCTGCAGATGACTTCATTTTAAAGGGTTTGTACACATTGTATTACATACACCGATTCAATTTGATTTATAGCAAAAAAAAAAAAAATTCTGCTTGGTTAAAGGTGATCATCTACTTTGCTCCCGCAGGTGACTACACTCTGTGTCGGGAAATAACACCTCTGCTTGAACACAGACGTAATTAGATTTCATCAGTAAAATGGACACAGGCTTCGTCTAGGTCAGACCCCAAGCAGAAGGATGCACGGCAAACAGTACAAGCATGTAAAATACTGAATAAAATATACATTTCAACTTTATTGAATGCAGTTTGATCTGATATCTAAAAAAAAAAAGTAAAATGTAGGACCGGGAGCAGCCTGCGGGCACGACCCTGGAAATGAGCTTGCCCCCCTCCCAGGCCTGCAGCTGCCCACCCCCCGCAATATACCATCACCACAAGGGTTCATAGTGAACCCGATACTCCGCACCCCACGTCCCAGCATTGTGCCTGGGAGCGAACCCTCCCTCCTCTGCCAGTTACTGTATGCATCATGCCACCGTTTGCAGGCATCACCTGACCAACCCAAACCATAATACCGCCACACATCTCTAAAGCTGCACTCTCATCATCCACATTCCTCTGGTCACCAGGGACAGCCCAGGCACACTATTCCTAACCATCTCAGACTCAATGCGGATTTCAAAATACTGAAACCCCGCCGGGGGGGGAGGGGTATCCTCCCCAACTCCTAAGTCATGCCGGACAGCAGCTCATGCAATTCTGCCCTTGCAATATGAGGGCGGCACTCGCCAAGCGCGCCACACAATCTTAGAGGGCGTACAGCTGGGGCAAGCCCTATATATAGATGCAGAAGCCAAACCCATCACCGTCTGTCATTGCTGATCTAAACGAAAGGGGGAAAAAAAAAAAAATAAAAAAAAAATTGACAGATGGTTTTCGTTTCCTGTTTACAATACTATAAATTAGCTTTTTTCCTCCATTAAAAGTAAAAATGTGGCTTGTTTTAAACAGTTAAAAATCAGCTCATGCACACTACATCCAAAAGAGAAGAAAGAAAAAAACCCATATGAAAAAAA
>JBBGZY010003830.1:0-123018 GCA_037952925.1 Lithobates clamitans
CTATACACAGATGTGGTGATGAGTTGGGTGTAATTATCTTGTTGTTGGTTTTGGTTTGGAGTCTGTGCCACTCCCTGATTGGTGGATAAGAAGCGATATATATAAATATTGTATTACGCTCGGCCATCTCTCATCCATTCATCTTTCCATCTGATGAGGTTTTATTATTAGTTATTACTGAACAGAATGAATTACGATATGATAGACACCAAATACGTCTTCAGCCTTCGGAGCCGTGTAGTAGCGGGAGCCGTGTAGTAGAGGGAGCCGTGTAGTAGCGGGAGCCGTGTAGTAGAGGGAGCCGTGTAGTAGAGGGAGCCGTGTAGTAGAGGGAGCCGTGTAGTAGCGGGAGCCGTGTAGTAGAGGGAGCCGTGTAGTAGCGGGAGCCGTGTAGTAGAGGGAGCCGTGTAGTAGAGGGAGCCGTGTAGTAGAGGGAGCCGTGTAGTAGAGGGAGCCGTGAAGTAGCGGGAGCCGTGTAGTAGAGGGAGCCGTGTAGTAGAGGGAGCCGTGTAGTAGCGGGAGCCGTGTAGTAGCGGGAGCCGTGTAGTAGCGGGAGCCGTGTAGTAGCGGGAGCCGTGTAGTAGCAGGAGCCGTGTAGTAGCGGGAGCCGTGTAGTAGAGGGAGCTGTGTAGTAGAGGCGTGTTTGATGTCTACCTGATCGGTGTCTTCTTCTACATTCATGTAACTTCTCATGAAGGTGACTTCATTCCAGCAGGAATTCTAGATAGAGTTTGGCTGTGGTAGACTCGGTAAAGTTTGGCTGTGGTAGACTCGGTAGAGTTTGGCTGTGGTAGACTCGGTAGAGTTTGGCTGTGGTAGACTCGGCAGAGTTTGGCTGTGGTAGACTCGGCAGAGTTTGGCTGTGGTAGACTCGGCAGAGTTTGGCTGTGGTAGACTCGGTAGAGTTTGGCTGTGGTAGACTCGATAGAGTTGGGTTCTGGTAGACTCGGTCTAGTTGGGGCTCTGGTAGACTCGGTCTAGTTGCGCTCTGGTAGACTCGGTCTAGTTGGGCTCTGGTAGACTCGGTCTAGTTGGGCTCTGGTAGACTCGGTCTAGTTGGGCTCTGGTAGACTCGGTCTAGTTGGGCTCTGGGAGACTCGGTCTAGTTGGGCTCTGGTAGACTCGGTCTAGTTGGGCTCTGGTAGACTCGGTCTAGTTGCGCTCTGGTAGACTCGGTCTAGTTGCGCTCTGGTAGACTCGGTCTAGTTGGGCTCTGGTAGACTCGGTCTAGTTGGGCTCTGGTAGACTCGGTCTAGTTGGGCTCTGGTAGACTCGGTCTAGTTGGGCTCTGGTAGACTCGGTCTAGTTGGGCTCTGGTAGACTCGGTCTAGTTGGGCTCTGGTAGACTCGGTCTAGTTGGGCTCTGGTAGACTCGGTCTAGTTGGGCTCTGGAGACTCGGTCTAGTTTGGCTCTGGTAGACTCGGTCTAGTTGGGCTCTGGTAGACTCGGTCTAGTTGGGCTCTGGTAGACTCGGTCTAGTTGGGCTCTGGTAGACTCGGTCTAGTTGGGCTCTGGTAGACTCGGTCTAGTTGGGCTCTGGTAGACTCGGTCTAGTTTGGCTCTGGTAGACTCGGTCTAGTTTGGCTCTGGTAGACTCGGTCTAGTTTGGCTCTGGTAGACTCGGTCTAGTTGGGCTCTGGTAGACTCGGTCTAGTTGGGCTCTGGTAGACTCGGTCTAGTTGGGCTCTGGTAGACTCGGTAGAGTTTGGCTCTGGTAGACTCATGATGGGTATTGCTGAGACGGTTTATGGCCATTGTCCCTCCAGGTCTCAGAAGTCCTCTGAGGACCCTGATGAAGGAGGTTCACAACATTTTTGCTTTGGCCTGTTTCCTGTCCACTGTGCTATGTGGGAAATGTGTCCTGTTCTCTGTCTGCCCTCTATAGACATGAGATTTCTGAGCCTTTCAATCACCAACTTGCATATCTTGAGGGAGCTTCAGGTGGTGTTGTGCTCAGTACAACCTCCTCGTTCCCTCCAGCAGTATGGGTCTCGTGGGACCTCACTATAGTCACATCCAGTATATTGAGCATCCCAGAATCTGAGCCTGGGATTAGGGGTCAGTGTGCTCCCAGGTTCCAGCTCCGGCCTCTCTGAGCCCTCTCTGTGGTGGACAGTATCACACAACAGGAGGCTGCAGTCCTGCCAGGCACTGTGTGAACATTCTGCAGGTTCTGCCTGCAGCTTTAAGGTAAATTCTGTCCAGAATTGTCAGGAAACTCTCGGCTAATCTCCAGGCGCGCCGTATTTATCCTTCCTCCCGTGTCTGGGATCCATTAATCCCCGATGTTTGTCAGGTGGGGCAGCAGGACACGGCTTCTGCGGATTAAAGATCCTTTTTATTTTACCAGGAGAGCCAGAAATCTTCCCACAGACTTCACTCAGATCAGAGCCTGGCCAATGAGAGAGGCTGAGGGGAAAATAGGGAATTGCCACCCCTGAGATTCCCATCATTGGCGCTCCGTATGCCGAGGTGCAAGGGGTGTGCAAGGGGTGTGGTTGTATTAAATTGTGGAAGGTGAGGGGTGTGTCCTTATTTGATGCTACAAAGTCAAAGGAAAATGGCCATATTGGATTGTAAAGTGAAAGGGCATGGCCATATTGGATTGTTGGATGGGGGACAGTGGTTCCATTGGATTGTTGGATGGGGGACAGTGGTTACGTTGGATTGTTGGATGGGGACAGTGGTTACATTAGATTATTGGATGGGGACAGTGGTTAGATTGGATTGTTGGATGGGGGACAGGGGTTACATTGGATTGTTGGATGGGGACAGTGGTTACATTGGGATTGTTGGATGGGGGACAGTGGTTACATTGGATTGTTGGATGGGGGACAGTGGTTACATTGGATTGTTGGATGGGGGACAGTGGTTAGATTGGATTGTTGGATGGGGACAGTGGTTACATTGGATTGTTGGATGGGGACAGTGGTTACATTGGATTGTTGGATGGGGACAGTGGTTACATTGGATTGTTGGATGGGGGACAGTGGTTACATTGGATTGTTGGATGGGGGACAGTGGTTACATTGGATTGTTGGATGGGGGACAGTGGTTACATTGGATTGTTGGATGGGGGACAGTGGTTACATTGGATTGTTGGATGGGGACAGTGGTTACATTGGATTGTTGGATGGGGGACAGTGGTTACATTGGATTGTTGGATGGGGGACAGTGGTTACATTGGATTGTTGGATGGGGGACAGTGGTTACATTGGATTGTTGGATGGGGGACAGTGGTTACATTGGATTGTTGGATGGGGGACAGTGGTTACATTGGATTGTTGGATGGGGGACAGTGGTTACATTGGATTGTTGGATGGGGACAGTGGTTAGATTAGATTGTTGGATGGGGGACAGTGGTTAGACTGGATTGTTGGATGGGGGACAGTGGTTACATTGGATTGTTGGATGGGGGACAGTGGTTACATTGGATTGTTGGATGGGGGACAGTGGTTACATTGGATTGTTGGATGGGGGACAGTGGTTAGATTGGATTGTTGGATGGGGGACAGGGGTTACATTGGATTGTTGGATGGGGGACAGTGGTTACATTGGATTGTTGGATGGGAGACAGTGGTTACATTGGATTGTTGGATGGGGGACAGTGGTTACATTGGATTGTTGGATGGGGGACAGTGGTTACATTGGATTGTTGGATGGGGGACAGGGGTTAGATTGGATTGTTGGATGGGGGACAGTGGTTACATTGGATTGTTGGATGGGGGACAGTGGTTAGACTGGATTGTTGGATGGGAGACAGTGGTTAGATTGGATTGTTGGATGGGGGACAGTGGTTACATTGGATTGTTGGATGGGGGACAGGGGTTACATTGGATTGTTGGATGGGGGACAGTGGTTTCATTGGATTGTTGGATGGGGGACAGTGGTTACATTGGATTGTTGGATGGGGGGACAGTGGTTACATTGGATTGTTGGATGGGGACAGTGGTTACATTGGATTGTTGGATGGGGGACAGTGGTTACATTGGATTGTTGGATGGGGGACAGTGGTTACATTGGATTGTTGGATGGGGATACAGTGGTTACATTGGATTGTTGGATGCGGAATGGGTGTATAGGGTACATTGGATTGTTGGATGGGGGACAGTGGTTACATTGGATTATAGGATGCAGAATGGGTGTATAGGGTACATTGGATTGTTGGATGGGGGACAGTGGTTACATTGGATTGTTGGATGGGGGAAAGTGGTTACATTGGATTGTTGGATGGGGGACAGTGGTTACATTGGATTGTTGGATGGGGGACAGTGGTTAGATTGGATTGTTGGATGGGGGACAGTGGTTACATTGGATTGTTGGATGGGGGACAGCGGTTACATTGGATTGTTGGATGGGGACAGTGGTTACATTGGATTGTTGGATGGGGACAGTGGTTACATTGGATTGTTGGATGGGGGACAGTGGTTACATTGGATTGTTGGATGGGGGACAGTGGTTACATTGGATTGTTGGATGGGGGACAGTGGTTACATTGGATTGTTGGATGGGGGACAGTGGTTACATTGGATTGTTGGATGGGGACAGTGGTTACATTGGATTGTTGGATGGGGACAGTGGTTACATTGGATTGTTGGATGGGGGACAGTGGTTACATTGGATTGTTGGATGGGGGACAGTGGTTACATTGGGTTGTTGGATGGTGGACAGTGGTTACATTGGATTGTTGGATGGGGGACAGTGGTTACATTGGATTGTTGGATGGGGGACAGTGCTTACATTGGATTGTTGGATGGGGGACAGTGGTTACATTGGATTGTTGGATGGGGGACAGTGGTTACATTGGATTGTTGGATGGGGGACAGTGGTTACATTGGATTGTTGGATGGGGGACAGTGGTTACATTGGATTGTTGGATGGGGACAGTGGTTACATTGGATTGTTGGATGGGGACAGTGGTTACATTGGATTGTTGGATGGGGGACAGTGGTTACATTGGATTGTTGGATGGGGGACAGGGGTTACATTGGATTGTTGGATGGGGGACAGTGGTTACATTGGATTGTTGGATGGGGGACAGTGGTTAGATTGGATTGTTGGATGGGGGACAGGGGTTACATTGGATTGTTGGATGGGGACAGTGGTTACATTGGATTGTTGGATGGGGGACAGTGGTTACATTGGATTGTTGGATGGGGGACAGTGGTTACATTGGATTGTTGGATGGGGGACAGTGGTTACATTGGATTGTTGGATGGGGGACAGTGGTTACATTGGATTGTTGGATGGGGACAGTGGTTACATTGGATTGTTGGATGGGGACAGTGGTTACATTGGATTGTTGGATGGGGGACAGTGGTTACATTGGATTGTTGGATGGGGGACAGTGGTTACATTGGATTGTTGGATGGGGGACAGTGGTTACATTGGATTGTTGGATGGGGACAGTGGTTACATTGGATTGTTGGATGGGGGACAGTGGTTACATTGGATTGTTGGATGGGGGACAGTGGTTACATTGGATTGTTGGATGGGGGACAGTGGTTACATTGGATTGTTGGATGGGGGACAGTGGTTACATTGGATTGTTGGATGGGGGACAGTGGTTACATTGGATTGTTGGATGGGGGACAGTGGTTACATTGGATTGTTGGATGGGGACAGTGGTTAGATTAGATTGTTGGATGGGGGACAGTGGTTAGACTGGATTGTTGGATGGGGGACAGTGGTTACATTGGATTGTTGGATGGGGGACAGTGGTTACATTGGATTGTTGGATGGGGGACAGTGGTTACATTGGATTGTTGGATGGGGGACAGTGGTTAGATTGGATTGTTGGATGGGGGACAGGGGTTAGATTGGATTGTTGGATGGGGGACAGTGGTTACATTGGATTGTTGGATGGGAGACAGTGGTTACATTGGATTGTTGGATGGGGGACAGTGGTTACATTGGATTGTTGGATGGGGGACAGTGGTTACATTGGATTGTTGGATGGGGGACAGGGGTTAGATTGGATTGTTGGATGGGGGACAGTGGTTACATTGGATTGTTGGATGGGGGACAGTGGTTAGATTAGATTGTTGGATGGGGGACAGGGGTTAGATTGGATTGTTGGATGGGGGACAGTGGTTACATTGGATTGTTGGATGGGGGACAGGGGTTAGACTGGATTGTTGGATGGGAGACAGTGGTTAGATTGGATTGTTGGATGGGGGACAGTGGTTACATTGGATTGTTGGATGGGGGACAGGGGTTACATTGGATTGTTGGATGGGGGACAGTGGTTTCATTGGATTGTTGGATGGGGGACAGTGGTTACATTGGATTGTTGGATGGGGGGACAGTGGTTACATTTGATTGTTGGATGGGGACAGTGGTTACATTGGATTGTTGGATGGGGGACAGTGGTTACATTGGATTGTTGGATGGGGGACAGTGGTTACATTGGATTGTTGGATGGGGATACAGTGGTTACATTGGATTGTTGGATGCGGAATGGGTGTATAGGGTACATTGGATTGTTGGATGGGGGACAGTGGTTACATTGGATTATAGGATGCAGAATGGGTGTATAGGGTACATTGGATTGTTGGATGGGGGACAGTGGTTACATTGGATTGTTGGATGGGGGAAAGTGGTTACATTGGATTGTTGGATGGGGGACAGTGGTTACATTGGATTGTTGGATGGGGGACAGTGGTTAGATTGGATTGTTGGATGGGGGACAGTGGTTACATTGGATTGTTGGATGGGGGACAGCAGTTACATTGGATTGTTGGATGGGGACAGTGGTTACATTGGATTGTTGGATGGGGACAGTGGTTACATTGGATTGTTGGATGGGGGACAGTGGTTACATTGGATTGTTGAATGGGGGACAGTGGTTACATTGGATTGTTGGATGGGGGACAGTGGTTACATTGGATTGTTGGATGGGGGACAGTGGTTACATTGGATTGTTGGATGGGGACAGTGGTTACATTGGATTGTTGGATGGGGACAGTGGTTACATTGGATTGTTGGATGGGGGACAGTGGTTACATTGGATTGTTGGATGGGGGACAGTGGTTACATTGGGTTGTTGGATGGTGGACAGTGGTTACATTGGATTGTTGGATGGGGGACAGTGGTTACATTGGATTGTTGGATGGGGGACAGTGCTTACATTGGATTGTTGGATGGGGGACAGTGGTTACATTGGATTGTTGGATGGGGGACAGTGGTTACATTGGATTGTTGGATGGGGGACAGTGGTTACATTGGATTGTTGGATGGGGGACAGTGGTTACATTGGATTGTTGGATGGGGACAGTGGTTACATTGGATTGTTGGATGGGGACAGTGGTTACATTGGATTGTTGGATGGGGGACAGTGGTTACATTGGATTGTTGGATGGGGGACAGTGGTTACATTGGGTTGTTGGATGGTGGACAGTGGTTACATTGGATTGTTGGATGGGGGACAGTGGTTACATTGGATTGTTGGATGGGGGACAGTGGTTACATTGGATTGTTGGATGGGGGACAGTGGTTACATTGGATTGTTGGATGGGGGACAGTGGTTACATTGGATTGTTGGATGGGGGACAGTGGTTACGTTGGATTGTTGGATGGGGACAGTGGTTACATTGGATTGTTGGATGGGGACAGTGGTTACATTGGATTGTTGGATGGGGACAGTGGTTACATTGGATTGTTGGATGGGGACAGTGGTTACATTGGATTGTTGGATGGGGGACAGGGGTTACATTGGATTGTTGGATGGGGGACAGTGGTTACATTGGATTGTTGGATGGGGGGACAGTGGTTACATTGGATTGTTGGATGGGGGACAGTGGTTACATTGGATTGTTGGATGGGGGACAGTGGTTACATTGGATTGTTGGATGGGGACAGTGGTTACATTGGATTGTTGGATGGGGGACAGTGGTTACATTGGATTGTTGGATGCGGAATGGGTGTATAGGGTACATTGGATTGTTGGATGGGGGACAGTGGTTACATTGGATTATAGGATGCAGAATGGGTGTATAGGGTACATTGGATTGTTGGATGGGGGACAGTGGTTACATTGGATTGTTGGATGGGGGAAAGTGGTTACATTGGATTGTTGGATGGGGGACAGTGGTTACATTGGATTGTTGGATGGGGGACAGTGGTTAGATTGGATTGTTGGATGGGGGACAGTGGTTACATTGGATTGTTGGATGGGGGACAGCGGTTACATTGGATTGTTGGATGGGGACAGTGGTTACATTGGATTGTTGGATGGGGGACAGTGGTTACATTGGATTGTTGGATGGGGGACAGTGGTTACATTGGATTGTTGGATGGGGGACAGTGGTTACATTGGATTGTTGGATGGGGGACAGTGGTTACATTGGATTGTTGGATGGGGGACAGTGGTTACATTGGATTGTTGGATGGGGACAGTGGTTACATTGGATTGTTGGATGGGGGACAGTGGTTACATTGGATTGTTGGATGGGGGACAGTGGTTACATTGGGTTGTTGGATGGTGGACAGTGGTTACATTGGATTGTTGGATGGGGGACAGTGGTTACATTGGATTGTTGGATGGGGGACAGTGCTTACATTGGATTGTTGGATGGGGACAGTGGTTACATTGGATTGTTGGATGGGGGACAGTGGTTACATTGGATTGTTGGATGGGGGACAGTGGTTACATTGGATTGTTGGATGGGGGACAGTGGTTACATTGGATTGTTGGATGGGGACAGTGGTTACATTGGATTGTTGGATGGGGACAGTGGTTACATTGGATTGTTGGATGGGGACAGTGGTTACATTGGATTGTTGGATGGGGACAGTGGTTACATTGGATTGTTGGATGGGGGACAGGGGTTACATTGGATTGTTGGATGGGGGACAGTGGTTACATTGGATTGTTGGATGGGGGGACAGTGGTTACATTGGATTGTTGGATGGGGGACAGTGGTTACATTGGATTGTTGGATGGGGGACAGTGGTTACATTGGATTGTTGGATGGGGACAGTGGTTACATTGGATTGTTGGATGGGGGACAGTGGTTAGATTGGATTGTTGGATGGGGGACAGTGGTTACATTGGATTGTTGGATGGGGACAGTGGTTACATTGGATTGTTGGATGGGGGACAGTGGTTAGATTGGATTGTTGGATGGGGGACAGTGGTTACATTGGATTGTTGGATGGGGACAGTGGTTACATTGGATTGTTGGATGGGGGACAGTGGTTACATTGGATTGTTGGATGGGGACAGTGGTTACATTGGATTGTTGGATGGGGGACAGTGGTTACATTGGATTGTTGGATGGGGGACAGTGGTTAGATTGGATTGTTGGATGGGGGACAGTGGTTAGATTGGATTGTTGGATGGGGACAGTGGTTACATTGGATTGTTGGATGGGGACAGTGGTTACATTGGATTGTTGGATGGGGGGACAGTGGTTACATTGGATTGTTGGATGGGGGGACAGTGGTTACATTGGATTGTTGGATGGGGGGACAGTGGTTACATTGGATTGTTGGATGGGGGACAGTGGTTACATTGGATTGTTGGATGGGGGGACAGTGGTTACATTGGATTGTTGGATGGGGGGACAGTGGTTACATTGGATTGTTGGATGGGGGGACAGTGGTTACATTGGATTGTTGGATGGGGACAGTGGTTACATTGGATTGTTGGATGGGGGACAGTGGTTACATTGGATTGTTGGATGGGGACAGTGGTTACATTGGATTGTTGGATGGGGGACAGTGGTTACATTGGATTATCAGAAGGAGAACCGACTCCTTAATGTGCTGATCCTTCATTGTCCAACCAGCAGGCTCGGGGCGGGGAGGTGACCATTCTTTGTCAGGTATGGTAGGCTTCTGGAAATGATCACTCCGGTGGTCCTGCTGATCCTCCAGCTTCATGTCTTTGTGTCAGTTTTCGGTGATGTCATTGCTTTATGATGGAGGAGAGGAAGGGTGGAGGATGGGTTCTGGTTGCCGGGTGTTACAGCAGAGGCCCTTCTCACCACACTGACTGGAAGGATTTATAATGATTCAGTTTGTTACTTTGTATTTAGAATAAAGAGGACCAGAGTGACCACCATGTGTACTGCGGGGGGCCCATGGATCAGTGTGAGGTGTCATGGTCTGGTGGTGGCCCCGTGGCTCAGTGCGAGGTGTCATGGCTTGGTGGCGGCTCCGTGCGAGGTGTCATGGTCTGATAGGGGTCCCGTGGCTCCGTGCAAGGTGTCATGGTCTGTTAGGGGGCCCGTGGCTCAGTGCAGAGCTCCCAACTGTCCCTGATTTCGAGGGACTGTCCCTGATTTGGAGCAATGTCCCTCTGTCCCTCATTCCCCCTCATTTGTCCCATTTTGGTCTAATCTATAGAGATGTATATAAAATACACTTTTTATCTATCAAAAAGTGTTTTCCAGAGCTAAACCTTTCATCTGATTTCTAAATTGCTGCATTTGTAAATTCCAAAAGCCAATATAAAGAAATTAGTAGTGGTAAAAAAAGAACTTGTGGTTTTAACCAATCTTGTTTTTTGTACAATTCTCCTTTAAGGGGGCGTGGCAAGGGGTGTGTCCTATGCCTGCATACTTTTGCTGATAGGTGTCCCTCATTCCCATCTCAAAAAGTTGGGAGGTGTGGCTCAGTGTGGGGTGTCATTGTCTGATAGGGGGTCCCGTGGCTCAGTGTGAGGTGTCATGGTCTGATGGGAGCCCGTGGCTCAGTGTGGGGTGTCATTGTCTGATAGGGGGTCCCGTGGCTCAGTGTGAGGTGTCATTGTCTGATGGGGGCCCCGTGGCTTAGTGTGAGGTGTCATGGTCTGATAGGGGTCCCATGGCTCAGTGTGGGGTCCCATGGCTCAGTGTGGGGTCCCATGGCTCAGTGCGAGGTGTCATGGTCTGATGGGAGCCCGTGGCTCAGTGTGGGGTGTCATTGTCTGATAGGGGGTCCCGTGGCTCAGTGTGAGGTGTCATGGTCTGATGGGAGCCCATGGCTCAGTGTGAGGTGTCATGGTCTGATAGGGGTCCCATGGCTCAGTGCGGGGTCCCATGGCTCAGTGTGAGGTGTCATTGTCTGATGGGGGCCCCGTGGCTCAGTGTAAGGTGTCATGGTCTGATGGGAGCCCGTGGCTCAGTGTGGGGTGTCATTGTCTGATAGGGGGTCCCGTGGCTCAGTGTGAGGTGTCATGGTCTGATGGGAGCCCGTGGCTCAGTGTGAGGTGTTATGGTCTGATGGGAGCCCGTGGCTCAGTGTGGGGTGTCATTGTCTGATAGGGGGTCCCGTGGCTCAGTGTGAGGTGTCATGGTCTGATGGGAGCCCGTGGCTCAGTGTGAGGTGTCATGGTCCGATAGGGGTCCCATGGCTCAGTGTGGGGTCCCATGGCTCAGTGTGAGGTGTCATTGTCTGATAGGGGGTCCCGTGGCTCAGTGTGAGGTGTCATGGTCTGATGGGAGCCTGTGGCTCAGTGTGAGGTGTCATGGTCTGATAGGGGTCCCATGGCTCAGTGTGGGGTCCCATGGCTCAGTGTGAGGTGTCATTGTCTGATGGGGGCCCCGTGGCTCAGTGTGAGGTGTCATGGTCTGATAGGAGCCCGTGGCTCAGTGCGAGGTGTCATGGCCAGGTGGCGGCTCCGTGGCTCAGTGCAAGGTGTCATGGTCTGATAGGGATCCCGTAGCTCAGTGTGAGGTGTCATGGTCTGATAGGGGTCCCGTGGCTCAGTACGAGGTGTCATGGTCTGATAGGGGTCCCGTGGCTCAGTGCGAGGTGTCATGGCCTGGTGGGGGTCCCGTGGCTCAGTGCGGGGTCCCGTGGCTCAGTGTGGGGTCCCATGGCTCAGTGCAGGGTCCCATGGTCTGATAAGGGGGTCCCGTGGCTCGGTGCGGGGTCCCGTGGCTCAGTGTAGGGTCCCATGGCTCAGTGTAGGGTCCTGTGGCTCGGTGCGGCGTCCCGTGGCTCGGTGCGGCGTCCCGTGGCTCGGTGTGGGGTCCCATGGCTCAGTGTGGGGTCACATGGCTCAGTGTGGGGTGTCATGGTCTGATGGGGGTCCCGTGGCTCGGTGTGGGGTCCCATGGCTCAGTGTAGGGTGTCATGGTCTGATGGGGGTCCCGTGGCTCGGTGTGGGGTCCCATGGCTCAGTGTGGGGTCCCATGGCTCAGTGTGGGGTGTCATGGTCTGATGGGGGTCCCGTGGCTCGGTGTGGGGTCCCATGGCTCAGTGTGGGGTCCCATGGCTCAGTGTGAGGTGTCATGGTTTGATGGGGGTCCCGTGGCTCGGTGCGGGGTCCCAGGATGGGTCTGATTCTAATTGGACTCCGGTAACTTTCCCGTAACTTTGTCTGAGCTGGGAGTTAACCCCTCGCTGTCCCGGGGGGAATGACTGTCACTTCTCCATATTTGGTGCTGGACTGTCTGTAGCTCGGAGTCGGTGAGGAGGGGGAGGGGAGGGGGGAATTCTTCTCCATAAAAGGGAAATGAGCCGTGCAATACAAATATGACCCCCCCCCCCCCCCCACAGGGAGACGTCTCTATTCCGGGGTGAGGCCTCCGTATTACTTCATATTACCGTATTACACCGAGGAATTCTCCACCGATGACTCTGCCTGATCTCTGTGAGCTCTTCTATACCCAGAGCAGGCAGGACCCGCCTCCCACCTCCTCATTACATCTCATTATTGGAGGCTGAAGGGTCCCGGGACCCCATAAAATACCCCAACTCATTGTGTACAGCACTGCGGTATATGTCAGAGCTATATAAATGTATAATAATAGTGTGCGACTGTGGGGGAGGGGACATTAGAGTGTAAGCTCCTCTATATTCTTGCTGTTCCATATTTCCATGACTGTAAAGTTATTCTTTGTCACATATACAGTATCTGACAAAAGTAAGTACACCCCTCAGTGAAAATCTCCAAATTGGGCCCAAAGTGTCAATATTTTGTGTGGCCACCATTATTTTCCAGCACTGCCTTAACCCTCTTGGACATGGAGGTCACCAGAACTTCACAGGTTGTCACTGGAGTCCTCTTCCCCTCCTCCATGATGACATCACAGAGCTGGTGGATGTTGGAGACCTTGCGCTCCTCCACCTTCCGTTTGAGGATGTCCCACAGATGATCAGTAGGGTTTAGGTCTGGAGACATGCTTGGCCAGTCCATCACCTTTACCCTCAGCTTCTTCAGCAAGGCAGTGGTGGTCTTGGAGGTGTGTTTGGGGTGGTTATCATGTTGGAATACTGCCCTGCGGCCCAGTCTCTGAAGGGAGGGGATCATGATCTGCTTCAGTATGTCACAGTACATGTTGGCATTCATGGTTCCCTCAATGATCTGTAGCTCCCCAGTGCTGGAAGCTCTCATGCAGCCCCAGACCATGACACTCCCACCACCATGCTTGACTGTAGACAAGACACACTTGTCTTTGTCCTCCTCACCTGGTTTCCGCCACACACGCTTGTCACCATCTGAACCAAATACGTTTATCTTGGTCTCATCAGACCACAGGACATGGTTCCAATAATCCATCTCCTTAGTCTGCTTGTCTTCAGCAAACTGTTTGTGGACTTTCTTGTACATCATCTTTAGAAGAGGCTTCCTTCTGGGATGACAGCCATGCAGACCAATTTGATGCAGTGTGCGGCGTATGGTCTGAGCACTGACAGGCTGACCTCCCACCCCTACAACCTCTGCAGCAATGCTGGCAGCACTCATACGTCTATTTCCCAAAGACAACCTCTGGATATGACGCTGATCACGTGACCTCAACTTCTTTGGTGGACCATGGCGAGGCCTGTTCTGAGTGGAACCTGTCCTGTTATACCGCTGTATGGTCTTGGCCACCGTGCTGCAGCTCAGTTTCAGGGTCTTGGCAATCTTCTTATAGTCTAGGCCATCTTTATGTAGAGCAACTATTCTTCTTATCAGATCCTCAGAGAGTTCTTTGCCATGAGGTGCCATGTTGGACTTCCAGTGACCAGTATGAGAGAGTGAGAGCGATAACACCAAATTTAACACACCTGCTCCCCATTCACACCTGAGACCTTGTAACACTAACGAGTCACATGACACCGGGGAGGGAAAATGGCTAATTGGGCCCAATTTGGAGATTTTCCCTTAGGGGTGTACTGACTTTTGTTGCCAGCGGTTTAGACATTAATGGCTGTGTGTTGATTTATTTTGAGGGGACAGCAAATTTACACTGTTATACAAGCTGTACACTCACTACTTTACATTGTAGACAAGTGTCATTTCTTCAGTGTTGTCACATGAAAAGATAGAAGAAAAGATTTACACACATGTTACTGAGGGGTGTACTTACTTTTGTCAGATTCGGTATCTCATAGGTCAGCTTCTCTGCTGCTGAGATAAAAACAATCGGCCAGAGATTCAGTTGCTTTCAATGATAGAGTTGCCTGAAGAGCGGGATAGTAAATCACTAAGGAGAAGGAAGCGGCGCCTGCATATGAAATCGGTAAATATGGCGCCTCCAGGGACATAAAAATCAAAGTTTCTATATCCGGAGCCCATCGATCGGATCATCCCGGGAATTGTTGGGTCCTTGTAGGCAGTGAGTAGATATTTATAGACTGTGTAAGCGGGGGAGGGGGGGTTGTAGGCGGAGCCATCCACCTTCAGTCTCTTCATTTGATGATGTCACAGTGCTTGATGATGTCATAGTGGCGGGCAGAGCCGGGAATGATGGGATTTCTCTTCTTCTTTTAGTTGAAGAAGAACCAGCAGACTTTGTTCTCCATCTTGGACTCTCTGAAGATCCCTCATGAAGAGAAGGACATCGCCGCCAACGAGGAGAACCGGAAGTGGATGAGGGAGAATGTTCCGGAAAACTTCCGGCCAGCTAGTGGGGTTCCCCTGCCCCCCCAGATCTTCTGTGATGACCAGTACCTGGGGGTAAGAGCTCTCCTCATTACAGGTTCTCTTTATCCCCTTCCTTCCTGTATCTGGGGGATAGGGGTCCTCGTTACCTGCTGGGGGGTGCCATCCTAATACTATATCCAAAATAAGGGCCCCCCATTACCTGTATACAGTCCTGTGATCAAAACCATGTGACCTACAACACAGCGTACAGAGTGCAGGGGTCAGGAGTATGTAACCTACATCACTGTATATACAGTGCAGGGGTCAGGAGTATATAACCTACATCACTGTATATAGAGTGCAGGGGTCAGGAGTATATAACCTACATCACTGTATATACAGTGCAGGGGTCAGGAGTATATAACCTACATCACTGTATATAGAGTGCAGGGGTCAGGAGTATATAACCTACATCACTGTATATACAGTGCAGGGGTCAGGAGTATATAACCTACATCACTGTATATACAGTGCAGGGGTCAGGAGTATATAACCTACATCACTGTATATACAGAGCAGGGGTCAGGAGTATATAACCTACATCACTGTATATAGAGTGCAGGGGTCAGGAGTATATAACCTACATCACTGTATATAGAGTGCAGGGGTCAGGAGTATATAACCTACATCACTGTATATAGAGTGCAGGGGTCAGGAGTATATAACCTACATCACTGTATATAGAGTGCAGGGGTCAGGAGTATATAACCTACATCACTGTATATAGAGTGCAGGGGTCAGGAGTATATAACCTACATCACTGTATATAGAGTGCAGGGGTCAGGAGTATATAACCTACATCACTGTATATACAGTGCAGGGGTCAGGAGTATATAACCTACATCACTGTATATAGAGTGCAGGGGTCAGGAGTATATAACCTACATCACTGTATATACAGTGCATGGGTCAGGAGTATATAACCTACATCACTGTATATACAGAGCAGGGGTCAGGAGTATGTAACCTACATCACTGTATATAGAGTGCAGGGGTCAGGAGTATGTAACCTACATCACTGTATATAGAGTGCAGGGGTCAGGAGTATATAACCTACATCACTGTATATACAGTGCAGGGGTCAGGAGTATATAACCTACATCATTGTGTGTATATATAGAGCATGGTTGAGGAGTATCTGACCCACATCACTGTATATAAAGTGCAGGGGTCCGGAGTAAATAACCTATATCATTGTATATACAGTGCAGGGGTCAGGAGTATCTAACCTACATCACTGTATATACAGAGCAGGGGTCAGGAGTATCTAACCTACGTTGTATATACAGTGCAGGGGTCAGGAGTATATAACCTACATCACTGTATATACAGTGCAGGGGTCAGGAGTATCTAACCTACATCATTGTGTATAAAGTGCAGGGGTCAGGAGTATATAACTTACATAACTTTTATATAGCGTGCAGGGGTCAGGAGTATTTAAACTACATCATTGTATATAGAGTACAGGGGTCAGGAGTATCTAACCTACATCATTGTGTATAAAGTGCAGGGGTCAGGAGTATCTAACCTATGTTGTATATTGAGTGCAGGGGGTCAGGAGTATGTCACATACACCATAGTTTACATACTAGATTATATACAGTTGTGATAAAAAGTTTGCATACCCCGGCAGAAATTGTGAACTTTTGGCATTAATATTGAAAATATGACGATCGTGCCCAAAGGATAAGGATAGCGATCACATGAAGCCATTTATTATCACGTAATTTTTTTGGATCCTTCTAAAATCATAATAAGAAAAAAGAGCTGCATTGTTGAGCTGCCAGAAGGAAATCTTTACTGCTCCAATGCCACAAAAAATCCCAATGAGGCGTATCAGGGTGTTGTTGGGCAGATTGTAGCCGGGCTATTTTGTGGAACTTGTACAGTAAAGACTTCTTTCCGGCAACTTGACCATGCAGCTCTTTTGTGTTCAAGTATCGTCATATTGTGCCCCTTAAAAACAACCACACTGTCTTTTTCCAGAGCAGCCGGTATTTCTCCTGAGGTGACCTGTGGGGGGGTTTTCTTTGTATCCCGAACAATTTTTCCACCAGTTGTGGCTGAAATCTTTCTTGGTCTACCTGGCCTTGGCTTGGTATCAAGAGATCCCCGAATTTTCCACTTCTTATTACGTGATTGAACAGAACTGACTGACATATTCAAAGCTTTGGGTGTCTTTTCATATCCTTTTCCATCTTTGTAAAGTCTCATTACCTTGTTACGCAGGTCTTTTGACTGTTCTATTGCCTTGTTACGCAGGTCTTTTGACTGTTCTTTCCTACCTCCTCATGGCTCAGTGTCTAGCCTGCTTAGTGCATCCATGTGAGAGATAACAAACTCCTTGACTATTTATACACAGACAATAATTGTGATTTAAAATGTGGGAAATTAACCTTTTAATTGCCATTTTCACCCTCTGTGTGCCACCTCCTGTGTCTGTACCAAGGCCAAACATTCCGGGGGATGTAAACTTTTTATCAGGGCCATTTGGGTGATTTCAGTTCTCATTATGATTTAAAAAGGATCCAAAACACGATGTGATAATAAATGGCTTCATGTGATCGCTATCCTTAAATAAAAGACAGTTTTTTGGGCAGGATTGTCATATTTTCAATATTAATGCCAAAATTTCACAATTTCTGCCAGGGTATGCAAACTTTTGAGCATAACTGTATGTGGATCTACGGTATATACTGTATTTTATATACGGGGATCTGGGGGTACACATTATCCTGTATATGGGGATGTGGGGGTACACATTATACTGTATATGGGGATGTGGGGGGTACACATTATATTGTATACGGGGATGTGGGGGGTACACATTATACTGTATATGGGGATGTGGGGGGTACACATTATATTGTATACGGGGATGTGGGGGGTACACATTATACTGTATATGGGGATGTGGGGGGTACACATTATACTGTATATAGGGATGTGGGGGGTACACATTATCCTGTATATGGGGATGTGGGGGGCACACATTATACTGTATATGGGGGTGTGGGGGGTACACATTATACTGTATACGGGGATGTGGGGGGTACACATTATACTGTATATAGGGATGTGGGGGGTACACATTATACTGTATATGGGGATGTGGGGGTACACATTATATTGTATACGGGGATGTGGGGGGTACACATTATACTGTATATGGGGATGTGGGGGGTACACATTATACTGTATATGGGGGTGTGGGGGGTACACATTATACTGTATACGGGGATGTGGGGGGTATACATTATACTGTATATAGGGATGTGGGGGGTACACATTATACTGTATACGGGGATGTGGGGGGTACACATTATACTGTATATAGGGATGTGGGGGGTACACATTATACTGTATATAGGGATGTGGGGGGTACACATTATACTGTATATGGGGATGTGGGGGGTACACATTATACTGTATACGGGGATGTGGGGGTACACATTATACTGTATACGGGGATGTGGGGGTATACATTATACTGTATACGGGGATGTGGGGGTACACATTATACTGTATACGGGGATGTGGGGGGTACACATTATCCTGTATATGGGGATGTGGGGGGTACACATTATACTGTGTACGGGGATATGGGGGGTACACATTATACTGTATATGGGGATGTGGGGGGTACACACATTATACTGTATATGGGGATGTGGGGGGTATACATTATATTGTATATGAGGATGTGGGGGGTACACATTATACTGTATATGGGGGTGTGGGGGGTACACATTATACTGTATACGGGGATGTGGGGGTACACATTATACTGTATATAGGGATGTGGGGGGTACACATTATACTGTATATAGGGATGTGGGGGGTACACATTATACTGTATATGGGGATGTGGGGGGTACACATTATACTGTATACGGGGATGTGGGGGTACACATTATACTGTATACGGGGATGTGGGGGTATACATTATACTGTATATGGGGATGTGGGGGGTACACATTATACTGTATACGGGGATGTGGGGGGTACACATTATACTGTATATGGGGATGTGGGGGGTACACATTATACTGTATATGGGGATGTGGGGGGTACACATTATACTGTATATGGGGATGTGGGGGGTACACATTATACTGTATACGGGGGTGTGGGGGGTACACATTATACTGTATATAGGGATGTGGGGGGTACACATTATACTGTATATGGGGATGTGGGGGGTACACATTATACTGTATATGGGGGTGTGGGGGGTACACATTATACTGTATACGGGGGTGTGGGGGGTACACATTATACTGTATATAGGGATGTGGGGGGTACACATTATACTGTATATAGGGATGTGGGGGGTACACATTATACTGTATATGGGGATGTGGGGGGTACACATTATACTGTATATGGGGATGTGGGGGGTACACATTATACTGTATATGGGGGTGTGGGGGGTACACATTATACTGTATACGGGGATGTGGGGGGTACACATTATACTGTATATGGGAATGTGGGGGGTACACATTATACTGTATATGGGGATGTGGGGGGTACATATTATACTGTATACGGGGATGTGGGGAGTACACATTATACTGTATATGGGGGTGTGGGGGGTACACATTATACTGTATACGGGGGTGTGGGGGGTACACATTATACTGTATATAGGGATGTGGGGGGTACACATTATACTGTATATAGGGATGTGGGGGGTACACATTATACTGTATATGGGGATGTGGGGGGTACACATTATACTGTATATGGGGATGTGGGGGGTACACATTATACTGTATATGGGGGTGTGGGGGGTACACATTATACTGTATACGGGGATGTGGGGGGTACACATTATACTGTATATGGGAATGTGGGGGGTACACATTATACTGTATATGGGGATGTGGGGGGTACATATTATACTGTATACGGGGATGTGGGGAGTACACATTATACTGTATATGGGGATGTGGGGGGTACACATTATACTGTATATGGGGATGTGGGGGGTATACATTATACTGTATATGGGGATGTGGGGGTACACATTATACTGTATACGGGGATGTGGGGGTATACATTATACTGTATACGGGGATGTGGGGGGTATACATTATACTGTATATGGGGATGTGGGGGTACACATTATACTGTATACGGGGATGTGGGGGGTACACATTATACTGTATACGGGGATGTGGGGGGTACACATTATACTGTATATGGGGATGTGGGGGTACACATTATACTGTATACGGGGATGTGGGGGTATACATTATACTGTGTACGGGGATGTGGGGGTACACATTATACTGTATATGGGGATGTGGGGGGTACACATTATACTGTATACGGGGATGTGGGGGGTACACATTATACTGTATACGGGGATGTGGGGGGTACACATTATACTGTATATAGGGATGTGGGGGGTACACATTATACTGTATATGGGGATGTGGGGGGTACACAATGTACTGTGGGGATGTGGGGGGTACACATTATACTGTATATGGGGATGTGGGGGGTACACATTATACTGTATATGGGGATGGGGGGGGGTATACATTATACTGTGTATGGGTATGTGGGGGGTACACATTATACTGTATATGGGGATGTGGGGGGTACACATTATACTGTATATGGGGATGTGGGGGGTACACATTATACTGTATATGGAGATGTGGGGGGTACACAATGTACTGTGGGGATGTGGGAGGTACACATTATACTGTATATGGGGATGTGGGGGGTACACATTATACTGTATATGGGGATGTGGGGGGTACACATTATCCTGTATACGGGGATGTGGGAGGTACACATTTATCTGTATACGGGGATGTGGGGGGTACACATTTATCTGTATATGGGGTATATATAATATATACTGTATACGGGGATGTGGGGGGTATACATTATACTGTATATGGGGATGTGGGGGGTACACATTATACTGTATATGGGGATGTGGGGGGTATACATTATACTGTATATGGGGTATATATAATATATACTGTACATGTGACTTCCTCTCTCTCGCCCTTCTCAGGACTTTGAAGCTTTTTTTGAAGCCAAGGAGAATAACAATCTGTACAGATTTCTGGGACTGACCCCTCCGGCCGGATCCAAGGTGAGAAGATTCCGCTATTTCCGGGATTTCTATAGAGCTGACATTCCAGAGAGAACTCTGCTGCACCACAGGAGCTTACAATCTATCCATTCCTTACTTCATAGAACGGAAAAAAAAAGAAATTGTCTATTTCTATATCCTGAGAATCTCCTATGAAGCTCGGGGGATTTAGAGGGAAGATTGCACATTATCAGCGCCGAATTCCCCGCCCCCTTCCTACATCCGGGATCCTCGGGGGCGTGTACATGTGTCTGTGTGCTCCTCCTACTCTTCTATATGAATTCCCTCTCCTGTAGTATTTCCCACACATAGTCCTATATTAGTATTACCTGAATGGGAGATGACTGAGGCGGTCGGGGGGGAGGGGGGGGGTGCCGCATGCGCATGTGTGGGCTGTATGTGTCACCTGTGACTCCTTGGGAAATCCTCTTCCTTTTTATTTCTGTATATAAAGGAGAATTTCTGGAACTTTTCCTTTTTTTTCCCCCCCAAGTAAAACCGCAAGAGAAAACCCCGAATGTGATCTGTGATTGTACAGATTATCCTCCATACCATGGATTTCATACAACACGTTTCTGGGGACAAAGGTCACTTCTTCAGATAACCGAGATCATCATAATAGAGAAGACACAGAGCATGAGGGCCATATATGTGTGTGTATATATATGTGTGTATATATATGTGTATATATGTATGTGTATATATGTGTGTATATATGTATGTATATATATGTATGTGTATATATGTATGTGTGTATGTGTGTATATATGTATGTATATATATGTGTGTGTATATATATATATATATAGGGGAGGGGGCTGAGAGTGGTGATTTAGAGGCAGGGAGTGTGCAATTTGTTTCCTTACAATTTTTTTTTTTAACGAATTGCGACTAATTCGGAAATATCCGAATTAACGAAAACCTGTTTAACAAATTTTTCCGAAGATTTGTAAATTAGAAATTCAAAAATCCAAAAACCCGAGGATTTGAAAATCTGAAATGACCGATAATAATAATAATAATAATAATAATCTATAATTTAATAGTTAGTGATGGTTAAGTTATTATTAGTTATTCTTTCAAATTTTCGGATTTTCTTTCTTATTTTCAAATTCACGAATTGCGATCATAACAAATGACCCAAAACTAAAACAAAAACGAATGAATTTTTCGTCAGAGCACATGTCTGGTGCAGACCACGCCCTCTGTCTATGCCAGGAAGGGGGTGGTCCTCCTGTAACCATGGAGATCGGATGGTTTATGGGTTGCCTATCCCGAGGAGCCGATTATCTGCAACCAAACTGCAAGATTTCTAGAAAAGACATCAGCGCCCTCCATAGTGTGAGATAGGAGCTCCTCCCAATACGAAGGCTCCGCCCACAAACTGAGCTACAAGCAGCGTGCACTTCCTATCCGCGCCGCGCTCCTTCATCTCTGTTATTGAGCTGCACGGCCGTCCCTGAAGAAGAGGACTTTGACCCAAGAAACGTGTCGGATAATTCCGTCCTATGGAAGATAATGTGTGTGATATGTCACTGGGAGATTGTAAACCTGGGGGGAGGGGGGGATATAAACCTTCTATATATAGATATGAAATCTGAGATGTTCTGTTTTTAGGTGTCAGCGATTCCTTTTTGCATGTCATGGATTTATTTCTCCGTTACCTGGATGGAAAGTTTTATATGCACCTTAAATGTTCTACTTTATATGTTACCGGAATATTTAGGCTCAGTTCACACACTTGTGCATGCGATGCAGCGCGTCATTGTACAGGTGATGGAGCGAATGCACGTGTTCTGGTGCGTCATTGTGCATGCGATGGAGTGCGTCCGGTGCGTGATTGTGCATGCGATGGTGCGCATGCGCGTATCCTGGTGCGTCTTTGTCCATGTGATGGAGAGCACGTGTGTCTCGGTGCGTGATTGTGCATGCGATGGTGCGCATGTGTGTCCCGGTGCGTCAGATGTAGGGCCGCCCCTTTCATTTCAGTGAGTTTCGGAACACACAAGCAATGCGGGGGAAAGTCCCCTCCCCCTCCCTTTTCTAAAACACATAAAATGTAAGATGTGGGAGGAGCCATTAAGAATTAAAGGGTAAAATCTCAAATAAATAAAATGTAATCTAATAATCTCTCATATACAATTACAACACATGAAGTCCCATTCATGTAAATGTTATTAAAAATGACCTTTTCCTTTCTAATCTCTCATTTTTCTGTAAAATGCAATATGGCCACCTGGAGGCGCTCTCTACATAGATGGTATACAGACCCCCCCAAGAAATGTCACTTCCTCCTGTGATTGGCTCCCTGATTGTGCCAGTAGTCTACAAGTCAGATTTTGGGCATCCCCTGCAGCAAAAATGTCATCTTTTGGTGAGATACTCCCAAAGTATGGGGGTCCAACCCACAGCCGAGAGATTAGCGTGTGACCCAGGCGGCCCGTCTAGATGGGTGCCGGGGGGTGCAGACAATCCCAACCCGTCCACATCTGTAGGGATGCTGTGCGAAAACATAGCAGCCCACATTGATGGGCCAGGAAAATGGGGGGGGTTAGTGCCAGAAGCAGGGAATGTCGGGGTGCCAGGTAAGTAAATGCTGCAAGGCTGGATTTAGGGGGTTGCTGCCCCCCCCCCCCCCCTTACTAGGGGTTGCCACCATTTTTTCTTTAAGCCAAACCCCCCCCCCAGACAGCCACCCGCAGCTCCCAGATGGCAACAGATTGGAAAATGACTATCTGGGGGAGCCACAGCTCAGTCTGAACAACGTGTCTGGATTTCAGTTCCCCCTAAAACCCGGACACGAGTTTCAAAACCCGGACTGTCCAGGTGAATTCTGGACAGGTGCCAACCCTACCCACCCCTCCCCCACACACACATCACATACATGGGCTACATTCAAGTCCTCTTCTTCCAAAAGTTTGGACATCCCTCTTCTAAAGGGAAATCGGGTCTAGAGGGATGCAGATCCTGCCACTTTCCTAATTTAGAGCCCTGCAGGTGCAGCAGCTGATTGATGATAAAGCCCCTCCCATTCGCAGTCACTCTGTACATGGACACAGAGAAACACACAGAGATTCCTTCAGTATAACAAAAGGGAGAAATCTGCTATAAAGTGTGTTACACCCCCTGCAGTGTAAAGAGATCACCCGGGGGGGGGGGGGGGTGTGGAGTTACTCTTTAATGTCACCGCCATAGGTGTGCACCCCAAAGCTCAAACACATATAATACGTGTGTATATATATATATATACTGATGGTGTCAGTAGGGCAGTGGACGGTGTCACTAGTTTTTATTTGTATTATTTTATTTTTTACAATTCAATTTTTTTTTTATTAATTATTTTTGGCTTTGGTGAAATATCAGAGGTCTAAAGAGGGGGAATCTGCGCCCCACTGGGTTTTTGGGGTGTACCCAGACACACCTGGAACACCCTGTGCGCAGGCCTGTGGTCACCGCAGTGCGCCTGCGTTTTCTGTGCGCGTCGGGAAAGGGTGTGAATTTGTGACCCGGTGTGATCCCGGCCGTGACGCCACTTTGTTCTCCTCCATAGAATATGAAGAATTGTGGGGGGGGGGAGGGGGGAGGGGAGGTCCGGACTTTCTGTAGATCCAGAGGGAGGTGTGAGCTCCGCCCAGCCTCGGGGGGTCTCTTTAAATGCCCCCTTCATTTAGCACCCCCTGTGCCCCCAGCATGGCGCCCCCCGGTCATGTGTAGGAAGGTCGGAGCCTGGCAGCGCCCGGCTCGGGGTAATGAAAGCCTCCATTGTAGGACTTCCAATAAACCTGGCAGGTGAGAGACGGGCGTGTGCGATCACAAATCCCGATAACTGCCCCGGGGCAGATCTGGGCGTTCCCCACAGGCCAGTCCTCAGAGTGCCAAGATGGCAGAATATCAGAACGCTCGCCCCCCCCCTCCCCCATCATACCCGGGCGCCCAGGTGAGGGTCACACCTTTGTATGTCCGATCACCTGAGAAATCCCGAGACGCAGAGAAACGCACCGCCATAGAGCAGACATGTAGCACTGACATTGGTAATGCCCCCTCCCTCCCCTCCCCCACATCTGTAAATATGCGCACTTTCCTGCACCGCGTGCGGGGCGCAGCGCGTGTTTGGAAAGGATTCGGGGGCTTCTGTTCCACATTTGAATTAAAGGGGCGGCTCTGGGGGTCCATGGTCAGGAAAACGCACAAAATCGAGCGATTTCCCGACACGCAGAGAAACGCACTGCATTGTAGCGGACGCACGCCGGTGCCATTCAAGTGCTTCTAAAGGCTGAACAAGATCTTCAGTGTGCAGCAGATCCCCCAAATACTTATCTGAACCCCAATGCGATCCAGCGATGTGCCCCAGAGCCTCAGCTGTCCCGGGTCTCTTCCTCCTCATTGGCTCCTCCTCCTGCTGTCAATCACAGCCAGTGAGCCAATGAGGAGAGGGCGGGGCACAGTAACAGCTCTGTGCGTGAATGGACATGCAGTGGTTCAGGAGCGAGCCTTCCTGGGTGCCCCCACTGCAAGCTGCTTGCTATGGGGGGCACTTGGCAGGCAGGAGTCAGGAGCTCCGGCAGGGGACCCAAGAAGAGGAGGAGCCAGGAGCGCTGGCTGGGGACCCAAGAAGAGGAGGAGTCAGGAGCGCCGGCTGGGGACCCAAGAAGAGGAGGAGCCAGGAGCGCCGGCGGTTGACCCGAGAATAGGAGGAGCCAGGAGCGCCGGCGGTTGACCCGAGAATAGGAGGAGCCAGGAGCGCCGGCGGTTGACCCGAGAAGAGGAGGAGCCAGGAGTGTCGACGGGGGCCCAGAGAAGAGGAGGAGCCAGGAGCGCCGGCTGGGGACCCAAGAAGAGGAGGAGCCAGGAGCGCCAGCGGTTGACCCGAGAATAGGAGGAGCCAGGAGTGTCGACGGGGGCCCAGAGAAGAGGAGGAGCCAGGATCGCCGGCAGGGGACCCGAGAAGATGGGAAGCCAGGAACGCCGGCAGGGGACCCGAGAATAGGAGGAGCCAGGAGCGCTGGCGGTTGACCCGAGAATAGGAGGAGCCCGGAGTGTCGACGGGGGCCCAGAGAAGAGGAGGAGCCAGGAACGCCGGCAGGGGACCCGAGAAGATGGGGAGCCAGGAACGCCGGCAGGGGACCCGAGAATAGGAGGAGCCAGGAGCGCTGGCGGTTGACCCGAGAATAGGAGGAGCCAGGAGCGCCGGCGGTTGACCCGAGAAGAGGAGGAGCCAGGAGTGTCGACGGGGGCCCAGAGAAGAGGAGGAGCCAGGAGCGCCGGCTGGGGACCCAAGAAGAGATGGAGCCAGGAGCGCCAGCGGTTGACCCGAGAATAGGAGGAGCCAGGAGTGCTGGCGGGAGACCCGAGAAGAGGAGGAGCCCGGAGTGTCGACGGGGGCCCAGAGAAGAGGAGGAGCCAGGAACGCCGGCAGGGGACCCGAGAAGATGGGGAGCCAGGAACGCCGGCAGGGGACCCGAGAATAGGAGGAGCCAGGAGCGCCGGCGGTTGACCCGAGAAGAGGAGGAGCCAGGAGTGTCGACGGGGGCCCAGAGAAGAGGAGGAGCCAGGAGCGCCGGCTGGGGACCCAAGAAGAGGAGGAGCCAGGAGCGCCAGCGGTTGACCCGAGAATAGGAGGAGCCAGGAGCGCCGGCGGTTGACCCGAGAATAGGAGGAGCCAGGAGCGCCGGCGGTTGACCCGAGAAGAGGAGGAGCCAGGAGTGTCGACGGGGGCCCAGAGAAGAGGAGGAGCCAGGAGCGCCGGCTGGGGACCCAAGAAGAGGAGGAGCCAGGAGCGCCAGCGGTTGACCCGAGAATAGGAGGAGCCAGGAGTGTCGACGGGGGCCCAGAGAAGAGGAGGAGCCAGGAACGCCGGCAGGGGACCCGAGAAGAGGGGGAGCCAGGAGCGCCAGCAGGGGACCCGAGAAGAGGAGGAGCCAGGAACGCCGGCAGGGGACCCGAGAAGAGGGGGAGCCAGGAGCGCCAGCAGGGGACCCGAGAAGAGGAGGAGTCAGGAGCGCCAGCAGGGGACCCGAGAAGAGGAGGAGCCAGGAGCGCCGGCGGGGAACCTGAAAAGAGGAGGAGTCAGGAGCTCCGGCAGGGGACCCAAGAAGAGGAGGAGCCAGGAGCGCTGGCAGGGGACCCGAGAAGAGGAGGAGCCAGGGGCCCTGGCGGGGGACCCGAGAAGAGGAGGAGCCAGGGGCCCTGGAGGGGGACCTGAGAAGAGGAGGAGCCAGGAGCGCCAGCGGGGGACCCGAGAAGAGGAGGAGCCAGGGGCCCTGGCGGGGGACCCGAGAAGAGGAGGAGCCAGGGGCCCTGGAGGGGGACCCGAGAAGAGGAGGAGCCAGGAACGCCGGCAGGGGACCCGAGAAGAGGGGGAGCCAGGAGCGCCAGCAGGGGACCCGAGAAGAGGAGGAGTCAGGAACGCCGGCAGGGGACCCGAGAAGAGGAGGAGCCAGGAGCGCCGGCGGGGGACCTGAAAAGAGGAGGAGTCAGGAGCTCCGGCAGGGGACCCAAGAAGAGGAGGAGCCAGGAGCGCTGGCAGGGGACCAGAGAAGAGGAGGAGCCAGGGGCCCTGGCGGGGGACCCGAGAAGAGGAGGAGCCAGGGGCCCTGGAGGGGGACCTGAGAAGAGGAGGAGCCAGGAGCGCCAGCGGGGGGCCCGAGAAGAGGAGGAGCCAGGGGCACCGGTGGGGGGGCCCGAGAAGAGGAGGAGTCAGGGGCACCGGTGGGGGGGCCCGAGAAGAGGAGAATTCAGGGGCACCGGCAGGGGACCCGAGAAGAGGAGGAGCCAGGGGCACCGGGGGGGGGGACCTGAGAAGAGGAGGAGTTAATGGCGCCCCCACATATTTTCACATGTCTTTGTGCACACTAAAAAGCACACGTTGCTGCAGCATTATGCGATTCAGTGCGGCGTATTTTTGGGGAAAGTGCTTGGATCGTCTCGAGGGAACCTTTAAATCCACTAATGGGGTCAGGTGTGAACACCTCGGCCGCAGTGCTGAGTAATGACCAGCAGATGGCAATAGTTCAGAATCGTGAGTTGAGTGCAGAGAATGGCGCTGCCAATCGCAAGAAAAAGAAACCTGATTGCACCCAACCTGATCTAAAGATAAAGGCTCCGCCCTCCACACGGTGTTTACAGATGTGGGGGAGGGGGCATTAACAATGTCAGTGCTGCATGTAGAGTTGCCACCTCATCCCTTTAAACCCGAACACATATGAATTACTCGGGTTCTGAGGCTAATTAAATGCAGATGAGGCACCAAGTGAGTTTAATTACCACCTTAATCGGCCACAGAACCTGTGTAATTTAATATGTGTTTGGGTTTAAAGGGATGAGGTGGTAACCCTAGGTGCATGTCTGCTCTATGGCGGTGCGTTTCTCTGCGTCTCGGGATTTCTCAGGTGATCGGACATACAAAGGTGTGACCCTCACCTGGGGGGGTGACGAGCGTTCTGATATTCTGCCATCTTGGCACTCTGAGGACTGGCCTGTGGGGAACGCCCAGATCTGCCCCGGGGCAGTTATCGGGATTTGTGATCGCACACGCCCGTCTCTCACCTGCCAGGTTTATTGGAAGTCATACAATGGAGGCTTTCATTGGGTTACTTATTACCCCGAGCCGGGCACTGCCAGGCTCCGACCTTCCTACAAGCTGATCACATGACCGGGGGGGGTGCCAAGCTGGGGGCACAGGGGGTGGTAAATGAAGGGGGCATTTAAAGAGACTGAGGCTGGGCGCAGCTCACACCTCCCTCTGTATCCACAGAAAAGTCAAAGTCGCAGCGATTAGAACGGCGCCCTACTTCTGATGCGTCCAATGCCTCAACGTTGGAGCGATTTGTCGCATTGTTGTGAACCGACCCCCCCCAATTCTACACCCTGAACCCCCTCCTTGGAGTCGGAGCAAAACAGACGGCCGCAGCCAGCCGAGTCCAGATTGCAGGCGGGTAGGCGGAGCCAATGATGGCGGTAACGGGCTGGTGATCTGTAATAGTGCAGTTCAAACAACCCGAGGCGTGACGAGCCGGACAATCCTGAGGGTCAGCCAGAGGCTTTACATCCACTAATGAGGTCAGGTGTGCACAACAGAGCCGCAGTGCTGAGTAATGACCAGCAGATGGCAATAGTGCCCACAGTGCATGGATTACTGCCGCTGCCAATGGTGAGAAAAATAAACCCAACTATGCCTCCGCCCTGAGATATATATATATATATGTATTAGATTGTAAGCTCTAATGGTCAGGGCTCTCTGATTCCTATTGTAATTGTATTGTCTGCCCTCAAGTTGTAAAGCACTGCATAAATCGTTGGCACCATATAAATACAGTATAATAATAATAATAATATTATATAAATCCTGTATAATATTATTATACAGGATTTATATATTTATTATTACAGGATTTATTACAATACAGGATTTATTTAATATTATTGATTTATAAATTATTATACGGGATTTATAAATAATTAAACAGGATTTATTTATAATTATACAGGATTTATTTATTATTATTATTCAGGATTTATATATTATTATTATTATTATTATTATAATTATTATTTATTTTTATTATTATTATTATTATTCAGGATTTATATATTCATATATAAATTCTGTATTATTATAATATATAAATTGTGTATAATTTTATATAATATTATTATTATTATTATTATTATAATACAGGATTTATATTATTATTCAGGATTTTTATATATTAATATATAAATCTTTTATTATTATTATTATTATTATAAATCCTGCATTATATTAATAAATCCTGAATAATAATTTCATGATTTATCTGGTTGGATCTCTTTTATTCGTGCTCCTCCCAGAAATAAATTCATGGCCCCGCCTCTTTCTGATTACGTTTTTCTCTCTCTCCTCTTGCAGGAAGCCGAAGCTCTGGCGAACCAAGAAGCGTGAATTCCCCCCCCCCCCCGACACCGTTCCCCCCCCCACCCCCGACCAGAACCTTCAATGCTTTCCAAAACCTCCCGATTAAAACCCAAACCGCTCCGCACCTAAACGCCTAACATGTAGCCAGGTGCCCCGCCCCCTGCGCGGTGCGTCCTGGCCGCCGCTGAATTCCTCTTGTTGTAGAAGACACGTCTGTGCCAAATGTTCTGGAAGCTCACTGTGATCGGACCCTCATGGGGGGTTCTGATGGACGAATGGGGGGAGTCCTGTCATTTCTGGGCTGCGGATTGCGCTGAAACTTGCGACTGGAAGCTGGTTGTCGTGTCCATCAAATCCCACCGACATTGTGCGTGATGAGGAAAATCTCACCACCAATAGAAATCAACCGCTGACCGTTCATGGAGGAAACGTTCCCATCGAGGAGGAGATCGATACATTGCCAATCACCAGGACCTGATTGATCAGATACATATTGGTACATCATCAATGACCTGGATCTGATTGGATATATTCCAGCACATTGTCAATGATCTGACTGATCAGAAAAATTCTGGTTCATTGTCAATGACCTGGATCTAATCGATCGGATACATTCCTGTATGTTGTAAATGACCAGAATCTGATCGATCGGATACATTCCAGTACAATGATTTGTATCTGATCAATCAGATACATTCCAGTACAATGATTTGTATCTGATCAATCGGATACATTCCAGTACAATGATTTGTATCTGATCGATCGGATACATTCCAGTACATGGTCAGGGACCAGGATCTGATCAGTCTGATACATTCCAGTACATTGTCAATGATCTGATTGATCGGATACGTTGGGGTTTGTTGTCAATGATCCGATTGATGGGATACATACCGCTACATTATTGATGACCTGAACCCGATCGATCGGATTCATAGACAAGAGGAGGAAACAAAATATTTTAATTTCCTAATTGTTTTTTTTTTTAATCCGTTGTATTTGTTTTCCATCCTATTCATTGATCCGGGTGACTTCATCCAGAAAAAGGATCCATAAGTCGGGTCCTGTAGGCAATGTGGGGGGGGGGCTCTGGACATTACCATGGAAGTTGGGGAGTAAGGGGAGAGGTCCCCCCCCCTCGATCTTTGATTTCAGTTGGAGTTTTATTTGGGGGGGTGTCAGATAAGTAGAATTTGAATCTTGGTGGCCCCCGTCAGGTTCCTCCATGAAAAGGGCCCCGCTGGTCTTCAGAGGAGCGAATGAAGATTGATGAGTCCTTGATGATGATGGAGGAGATTTCCAGAATTGTGTGATGTGATCTCCGCCAACAGGCGCCCATTGACTGGGTGTTCTCCATGTCGGTGATTTTTGGGGGGTGCAGCCCCCCCTCTGGCCCAACCCCCCCATCTATATGTGCCCTGCAGATCACGAATCACCCTGAGGGGACACGGTTCACATCCCTGAGGACCCGGATCCTCATAGAAATGAATGGTTTGAGAAATCCTGGATCCTCGGGGGCGGGAACAAACTCATCCTGCAGATTGAGGGAGGGGTGAAGACCTCAGTGCCACGTATTTTTTTTTTTTTGCACAAATCAATTTTTATGGTTAGAAGGTTTCTGGGATGAAATGAAAAGAGTTTACAATGAAGTGTCCCCCTCACACCCCGCCTGTAGAGGGCGCCGCCCATGAGGGTGACGGCTGCTCTTCTCCTACATGTGAGGGGTGTTTAGGATTAGAACACGAGGGCACTCTGGACTTGTCTGATCCATCTAATAATACAATTCAGATGAAATAATTTATCCAAATAACACAAAGATGGCGGCGTCCCCACGCTCACAGTTGGTGCTGCTGGGAAGCCGCGGGCAGAATGGCGGGAACACACGGGGGGGAGATCTCTTCTTCTCTGTGATCTCTATCGGGGACATCTGACCTCTGATATGACCCCCCCTCCCCGTGGGGTTGCTCAGTGATTGTGATTGGTTCAGAAGATATGTGGGGGGTGGGGTCTGGTTACATTTCATACATTGGGGGCGGGGCAGACTCCTGCACTCGCCTCACATTGGACACTTTAATTTTATTATGATGACTCTTTAGTTGCCAAACATTCCAAATATTATATTGATATGAATTGATCTTCGCTGGGGGAGGGGTCTTATTTTCTGGGTATGGGTTGGAGGGTATGGTCACGTGACATGTGGGAGGGGTCTTATTTTCTGGGTATGGTCACGTGACATGGGGGAGGGGTCTTATTTTCTGGGTATGGGTTGGAGGGTATGGTCACGTGACATGGGGGAGGGGTCTTATTTTCTGGGTATGGGTTGGCGGGTATGGTCACGTGACATGGGGGAGGGGTCTTATTTTCTGGGTATTGGTTGGAAGGTATGGTCACGTGACATGGGGGAGGGGTCTTATTTTCTGGGTATTGGTTGGAAGGTATGGTCACGTGACATGGGGGAGGGGTCTTATTTTCTGGGTATTGGTTGGAAGGTATGGTCACGTGACATGGGGGAGGGGTCTTATTTTCTGGGTATGGGTTGGCGGGTATGGTCACGTGACATGGGGGAGGGGTCTTATTTTCTGGGTATTGGTTGGCGGGTATGGTCACGTGACATGGGGGAGGGGTCTTATTTTCTGGGTATGGGTTGGAGGGTATGGTCACGTGACATGTGGGAGGGGTCTTATTTTCTGAGTATGGGTTGGCGGGTATGGTCACGTGACATGGGGGAGGGGTCTTTTTTTCTGGGTATGGGTTGGCGGGTATGGTCACGTGACATGGGGGAGGGGTCTTATTTTCTGGGTATGGGTTGGAGGGTATGGTCACGTGACATGGGGGAGGGGTCTTATTTTCTGGGTATGGGTTGGAGGGTATGGTCACGTGACATGGGGGAGGGGTCTTATTTTCTGAGTATGGGTTGGCGGGTATGGTCACGTGACATGGGGGAGGGGTCTTATTTTCTGGGTATGGGTTGGCGGGTATGGTCACGTGACATGGGGGAGGGGTCTTATTTTCTGGGTATGGGTTGGAGGGTATGGTCACGTGACATGGGGGAGGGGTCTTATTTTCTGGGTATGGGTTGGCGGGTATGGTCACGTGACATGGGGGAGGGGTCTTATTTTCTGGGTATGGGTTGGTGGGTATGGTCACGTGACATGGGGGAGGGGTCTTATTTTCTGGGTATTGGTTGGAGGGTATGGTCACGTGACATGTGGGAGGGGTCTTATTTTCTGGGTATGGGTTGGAGGGTATGGTCACGTGACATGGGGGAGGGGTCTTATTTTCTGGGTATGGGTTGGCGGGTATGGTCACGTGACATGGGGGAGGGGTCTTATTTTCTGGGTATGGGTTGGAGGGTATGGTCACGTGACATGGGGGAGGGGTCTTATTTTCTGGGTATGGGTTGGAGGGTATGGTCACGTGACATGGGGGAGGGGTCTTATTTTCTGGGAATATGGTAATTGAAGGAGGGGTTGGGAAGGTAAACTCCCTTTTTTTTTTTTTTTTGGATAGAGGGGGGAGGGGTGGATATTTTTGATGCTTTTACCTCTATGTACAATGCTGCCCCGCACACGTATCTCCAAAATGTTTTGCAAGGTCTGCCGGTACGATACGATATAACATGTCAGAGGTCTGAATTATTTCTTCCTGGGACACCATTTGGTGGGATTTATTCCTGTCCCTGGGACCCCATTGGGGGGGATTTATTCCTGTCCCTGGGACCCCATTGGGGGGGATTTACTCCTGTCCCTGGGACCCCATTGGGGGGATTTATTCCTGTCCCTGGGACCCCATTGGGGGGGATTTATTCCTGTCCCTGGGACCCCATTGGGGGGGATTTATTCCTGTCCCTGGGACCCCATTGGGGGGGGGGGGATTTATTCCTGTCTCTGGGACCCCATTTAGGGGGAATTTATTCCTGTCTCTGGGACCCCATTTAGGGGGAATTTATTCCTGTCCCTAGGACCCCATAGGGGGGATTTATTCCTGTCTCTGGGACCCCATAGGGGGGATATGGGTGGTGGAATATCTTCCCCTCTGATAGTCTTAATGTACAGAATCGGAATAGTGGGAGATTCAGGAATTCACTGCAGGAAAAATAACTGTAACATCAGCGCCCCCTCCAGGCACATGAAGGTCCCGACCAATAGAAACTGTTTTTTTATATTTTTTATGCTCACAGATTGAAGAGTTCAGTTCTATTTATTGTAAATAACAAGACGCTTTCATATCGATCACTGTCCTCTGATATTGATTACTGTCCTATGATATTGATTACTGTCCTCTGATATTGATCACTGTCCTATGATATTGATCACTGTCCTATGATATTGATTACTATCCTATAATATTGATTACTGTCCTATGATTACTGTCCTATAATATTGATTACTATCCTATGATTACTGTCCTCTGATATTGATCACTGTCTTATGATATTGATTATTGTCCTATAATAATGATCACTGTCCTATGATATTGATTACTGTCTTATGATATTGATCACTGTCCTAAGATATTGATCACTGTCCTATGATTACTGTCCTCTGATATTGATTACTGTCCTATAATATTGATTACTGTCCTATAATATTGATTACTGTCCTCTGATATTGATCATTGTCCTCTGATATTGATTACTGTCCTATGATATTGATTACTGTCCTCTGATATTGATCACTGTCCTATGATATTGATCACTGTCCTATGATATTGATTACTATCCTATAATATTGATTACTGTCCTATGATTACTGTCCTATAATATTGATTACTATCCTATGATTACTGTCCTCTGATATTGATCACTGTCTTATGATATTGATTATTGTCCTATAATAATGATCACTGTCCTATGATATTGATTACTGTCTTATGATATTGATCACTGTCCTAAGATATTGATCACTGTCCTATGATTACTGTCCTCTGATATTGATTACTGTCCTATAATATTGATTACTGTCCTATAATATTGATTACTGTCCTCTGATATTGATCATTGTCCTCTGATATTGATTACTGTCCTATGATATTGATCACTGTCCTATGATTACTGTCCTATGATATTGATTACTGTCCTATGATATTGATTACTGTCCTATAATATTGATTACTGTCCTATGATATTGATGACCGCCTCCGCTGTGTAACAATAATTCTCTATACAATACGGGGCGGATTCATAAGGAACTCTTACCATGCAATGTCTGTGTTACCCTCCGCAGCCAATCAGAATCGAGCTGTTGTGGGGGTGACTGCGCACCTTCTATTACTTTCCTTCCGCTTTTATGAATCTGTTATCTGTGTCACTAATCATCAAGAATTGTTACAGAGATCCTCTGATGGATACAAAGTGTAACCCACCAATAAAATGGCGTCAGATAACTAAACCGTCTCCAATCTGTGTTCTCATTGTGGGAGGGGCAGAGACACAAACGACTGCAGGAAATCTCCCCATTGTGGGAGGGGCAGAGACACAAACTACTGCAGGAAGTCTCCCCATTGTGGGAGGGGCAGAGACACAAACTACTGCAGGGAAATCTCCCCATTGTGGGAGGGGCAGAGACACAAACTACTGCAGGAAATCTCCCCATTGTGGGAGGGGCAGAGACACAAACTACTGCAGGAAGTCTCCCCATTGTGGGAGGGGCAGAGACACAAACTACTGCAGGAAATCTCCCCATTGTGGGAGGGGCAGAGACACAAACTACTGCAGTAAATCTCCCCATTGTGGGAGGGGCAGAGACACAAACTACTGCAGGAAATCTCCCCATTGTGGGAGGGGCAGAGACACAAACTACTGCAGGAAATCTCCCCATTGTGGGAGGGGCAGAGACACAAACTACTGCATGAAATCTCCTCATTGTGGGAGGGGCAGAGACACAAACTACTGCAGGAAATCTCCCCATTGAGGGAGGGGCAGAGACACAAACTACTGCAGGAAATCTCACCATTGTGGGAGGGGCAGAGACACAAACTACTGCATGAAATCTCCCCATTGTGGGAGGGGCAGAGACACAAACTACTGCAGGAAATCTCCTCATTGTGGGAGGGGCAGAGACACAAACTACTGAAAGGAAATCTCCCCATTGTGGGAGGGGCAGAGACACAAACTACTGCAGGGAAATCTCCTCATTGTGGGAGGGGCAGAGACACAAACTACTGCAGGGAAATCTCCTCATTGTGGGAGGGGCAGAGACACAAACTACTGCAGGGAAATCTCCTCATTGTGGGAGGGGCAGAGACACAAACTACTGCAGGGAAATCTCCTCATTGTGGGAGGGGCAGAGACACAAACTACTGCAGGGAAATCTCCTCATTGTGGGAGGGGCAGAGACACAAACTACTGCAGGGAAATCTCCCCATTGTGGGAGGGGCAGAGACACAAACTACTGCAGGAAATCTCCCCATTGTGGGAGGGGCAGAGACACAAACTACTGCAGGAAATCTCCCCATTGTGGGAGGGGCAGAGACACAAACTACTGCAGGGAAATCTCCCCATTGTGGGAGGGGCAAAGACACAAACTACTGCAGGGAAATCTCCTCATTGTGGGAGGGGCAGAGACACAAACTACTGGAGGGAAATCTCCCGATTGTGGGAGGGGCAGAGACACAAACTACTGCAGGAAGTCTCCCCATTGTGGGAGGGGCAAAGACACAAACTACTGCAGGGAAATCTCCTCATTGTGGGAGGGGCAGAGACACAAACTACTGCAGGAAATCTCCCCATTGTGGGAGGGGCAGAGACACAAACTACTGGAGGGAAATCTCTCCATTGTGGGAGGGGCAGAGACACAAACTCCTGCAGGAAATCTCCCCATTGTGGGAGGGGCAGAGACACAAACTACTGCAGGGAAATCTCACCATTGTGGGAGGGGCAGAGACACAAACTACTGCAGGGAAATCTCCCCATTGTGGGAGGGGCAGAGACACAAACTACTGCAGGAAATCTCCCCATTGTGGGAGGGGCAGAGACACAAACTACTGCAGGGAAATCTCACCATTGTGGGAGGGGCAGAGACACAAACTACTGCAGGGAAATCTCCCCATTGTGGGAGGGGCAGAGACACAAACTACTGCAGGAAATCTCCCCATTGTGGGAGGGGCAGAGACACAAACTACTGGAGGGAAATCTCTCCATTGTGGGAGGAGCAGAGACACAAACTACTGCAGGAAATCTCCCCATTGTGGGAGGGGCAGAGACACAAACTACTGCAGGGAAATCTCACCATTGTGGGAGGGGCAAAGACACAAACTACTGCAGGGAAATCTCCTCATTGTGGGAGGGGCAGAGACACAAACTACTGCAGGAAGTCTCCCCATTGTGGGAGGGGCAAAGACACAAACTACTGCAGGAAATCTCCCCATTGTGGGAGGAGCAGAGACACAAACTACTGCAGGGAAATCTCCCCATTGTGGGAGGGGCAAAGACACAAACTACTGCAGGGAAATCTCCTCATTGTGGGAGGGGCAGAGACACAAACTACTGCAGGAAGTCTCCCCATTGTGGGAGGGGCAAAGACACAAACTACTGCAGGGAAATCTCCCCATTGTGGGAGGGGCAGAGACACAAACTACTGCAGGGAAATCTCCCCATTGTGGGAGGGGCAGAGACACAAACTACTGCAGGGAAATCTCACCATTGTGGGAGGGGCAAAGACACAAACTACTGCAGGGAAATCTCCCCATTGTGGGAGGGGCAGAGACACAAACTACTGCAGGAAATCTCCTCATTGTGGGAGGGGCAGAGACACAAACTACTGCAGGGAAATCTCACCATTGTGGGAGGAGCAGAGACACAAACTACTGCAGGAAATCTCCCCATTGTGGGAGGGGCAGAGACACAAACTACTGCAGGGAAATCTCCCCATTGTGGGAGGGGCAGAGACACAAACTACTGCAGGGAAATCTCCCCATTGTGGGAGGGGCAGACACAAACTACTGGAGGGAAATCTCCCCATTGTGGGAGGGGCAGAGACACAAACTACTGCATAAAATCTCCCCATTGTGGGAGGGGCAGAGACACAAACTACTGCAGGAGATCTCCCCGTTGTGGGAGGGGCAGAGACACAAACTACTGCAGGGAAATCTCCCCATTGTGGGAGGGGCAAAGACACAAACTACTGCAGGGAAATCTCCTCATTGTGGGAGGGGCAGAGACACAAATTACTGTATGAAATCTCCTCATTGTGGGAGGGGCAGAGACACAAACTACTGCAGGGAAATCTCCCCATTGTGGGAGGGGCAGAGACACAAACTACTGCAGGGAAATCTCCTCATTGTGGGAGGGCCAGAGACACAAACTACTGCAGGGAAATCTCCCCATTGTGGGAGGGGCAAAGACACAAACTACTGCAGGGAAATCTCCTCATTGTGGGAGGGGCAGAGACACAAACTACTGCAGGAAATCTCATTGTGGGAGGGGCAGAGACACAAACTACTGCAGCAAATCTCCCCATTGTGGGAGGGGCAGAGACACAAACTACTGCAGGAAATCTTCCTATTGTGGGAGGGGCAGAGACACAAACTACTGCAGGAAATCTCCCCATTGTGGGAGGGGCAGAGACACAAACTACTGCAGGAAATCTCCCTATTGTGGGAGGGGCAGAGACACAAACTACGGGAGGAAATCTCATCATTGTGGGAGGGGCAGAGACAAACTACTGCAGGAAATCTCCCCATTGTGGGAGGGGCAGAGACACAAACTACTGGGGAAATCTCACCATTGTGGGAGGGGCAGAGACACAAATTACTGCAGGGAAATCTCCCAATTGTGGGAGGGGCAGAGACACAAACTACTGCAGGTAATCTCCTCATTGTGGGAGGGGCAGAGACACAAACGACTGCAGGAAATCTCCCCATTGTGGGAGGGGCAGGTACACAAACTACTGCAGGGAATTCTCCCCATTGTGGGAGGGGCAGAGGCACAAACTACTGCAGGAAATCTCCCATTGTGGGAGGGGCAGAGACACAAACTACTGCAGGAAATCTCCCCATTGTGAGAGGGGCAGAGACACAAACTACTGCAGGGAAATCTCCCCATTGTGGGAGGGGCAGAGGCACAAACTACTGCAGGGAAATCTTCCCATTGTGGGAGGGGCAGAGACACAAACTACTGTATGAAATCTCCCCATTGTGGGAGGGGCAGAGACACAAACTACTGCAGGAAATCTCCCCATTGTGGGAGGGGCAGAGACACAAACTACTGCAGGAAATCTCCCCATTGTGGGAGGGGCAGAGACACAAACTACTGCAGGAAATCTCCCCATTGTGGGAGGGGCAGAGACACAAACTACTGCAGGAAATCTCCCCATTGTGGGAGGGGCAGAGACACAAACTACTGCAGAAAATCTCCCCATTGTGGGAGGGGCAGAGACACAAACTACTGCAGGAAATCTCCCCATTGTAGGAGGGGAAGAGACACAATCTACTGCATGAAATCTCCCCATTGTGGGAGGGGCAGAGACACAAACTACTAGGGGGAAATCTCCCCATTGTGGGAGGGGCAGAGACACAAACTACTGGAGGAAATCTCCCCATTGTGGGAGGGGCAGAGACACAAACTACTGCAGGAAATCTCACTATAGTGGGAGGGACAGAGACACAAACTACTGCAGGAAATCTCCCCATTGTGGGAGGGGCAGAGACACAAACTGCTGCAGGAAATCTCACCATTGTGGGAGGTGCGGAGACACAAACTACTGGGGGAAATCTCCCCATTGTGGGAGGGGCAGAGACACAAACTACTGCAGGAAATCTCCCCATTGTGGGAGGGGCAGAGACACAAACTACTGCAGGAAATCTCCCCATTGTGGGAGGGGCAGAGACACAAACTACTGCAGGAAATCTCCCCATTGTGGGAGGGGCAGAGACACAAACTACTGCAGGAAATCTCCTCATTGTGGGAGGGGCAGAGACACAAACTACTGCAGGAAATCTCCCCATTGTGGGAGGGGCAGAGACACAAACTACTGCAGGAAATCTCCCCATTGTGGGAGGGACAGAGTCACAAACTACTGCAGGAAATCTCCCCATTGTGGGAGGGGCAGAGACACAAACTACTGCAGGGAAATCTCCTCATTGTGGGAGGGGCAGAGACACAAACTACTGCAGGAAATCTCCCCATTGTGGGAGGGGCAGATACACAAACTACTGCAGGAAATCTCCCCATTTTGGGAGGGGCAGAGACACAAACTACTGCAGGAAATCTCCCCATTGTGGGAGGGGCAGAGACACAAACTACTGCAGGGAAATCTCCTCATTGTGGGAGGGGCAGAGACACAAACTACTGCAGGAAATCTCCCCATTGTGGGAGGGGCAGAGACACATTACTGGAGGAAATCTCCCCATTGTGGGAGGGGCAGATACACAAACTACTGTAGGAAATCTCCCCATTTTGGGAGGGGCAGAGACAAAAACTACTGCAGGAAATCTCCTCGTTGAGGGAGGGGCAGAGACACAAACTACTGCAGGAATCTCTCCATTGTGGGAGGGGCAGAGACACAAACTACTGCAGGAAATCTCCTCGTTATGGGAGGGACAGAGACACAAACTACTGCAGGAAACCTCCCCATTGTGGGAGGGGCAGAGACACAAACTACTGCAGGAAATCTCCCCATTGTGGGAGGGACAGAGACACAAACTACTGCAGGAAATCTCTCCGTTGTGGGAGGGACAGAGACACAAACTACTGCAGGAAATCTTCCCATTGTGGGAGGGGCAGAGACACAAACTACTGCAGGAAATCTCCCCATTGTGGGAGGGACAGAGACACAAACTACTGCAGGAAATCTCTCCGTTGTGGGAGGGACAGAGACACAAACTACTGCAGGAAATCTCCCCATTGTGGGAGGAGCAGAGACACAAACTACTGCAGGAAATCTCCCCATTGTGGGAGGGGCAGAGACACAAACTGCTGCAGGAATCTCTCCATTGTGGGAGGGACAGAGACACAAACTACTGCAGGAAATCTCCCTATTGTGGGAGGGGCAGACACACAAACTACTGCAGTAAATCTCCCCATTGTGGGAGGGGCAGAGACACAAACTACTGCAGGAAATCTCCCTATTGTGGGAGGAGCAGAGACACAAACTACTGCAGGAAATCTCCCCATTGTGGGAGGGGCAGAGACACAAACTACTGCAGGAATCTCTCCATTGTGGGAGGGGCAGAGACACAAACTACTGCAGGAAATCTCCTCATTATGGGAGGGGCAGAGACACAAACTACTGCAGGAAATCTCCCTATTGTGGGAGGGGCAGAGACACAAACTACTGCAGGAAATCTCCCTATTGTAGGAGGAGCAGAGACACAAACTACTGCAGGAAATCTCCCCATTGTGGGAGGGGCAGAGACACAAACTACTGCAGGAAACCTCCCCATTGTGGGAGGGGCAGAGACACAAACTACTGCAGGAAATCTCCCCGTTGTGGGAGGGACAGAGACACAAACTACTGCAGGAAATCTCCCCATTGTGGGAGGGGCAGAGACACAAACTACTGCAGGAAATCTCCCCGTTGTGGGAGGGGCAGAGACACAAACTACTGCAGGAAATCTCCCTATTGTGGGAGGGGCAAACACACAAACTACTGCAGGAAATCTCCCCATTGTGGGAGGGGCAGAGACACAAACTACTGCAGGGAAATCTCCCCATTGTGGGAGGAGCAGAGACACAAACTACTGCAGGAATCTCTCCATTGTGGGAGGGGCAGAGACACAAACTACTGCAGGAAATCTTATCATTTTGGGAGTAGTAGAAACAAACTACTGAAAGGAAATCTCCCCGTTGGGGGAGGGGCAGAGACACAAACTACTGCAGGAAATCTCCCTATTGTGGGAGGGGCAGAGACACAAACTACTGCAGGAGTTCTCCCCATTGTGGGAGGGGCAGAGACACACAGTACTGCAGGAAATCTCCCTATTGTGGGAGGGGCAGAGACACAAACTACTGCAGGAAATCTCACCATTGTGGGAGGGGCAGAGACACAAACTACTGCAGGAAATCTCCCTATTGTGGGAGGAGCAGAGACACAAACTACTGCAGGAAATCTCCCCATTGTGGGAGGGGCAGAGACACAAACTACTGCAGGAAATCCCCCCATTGTGGGAGGGGCAGAGACACAAGCTACTGCAGGAAATCTCCCCATTGTGGGAGGGGCAGAGACACAAACTACTACAGGAAATCTCCCCATTGTGGGAGGGGCAGGGACACAAACTACTGCAGGAAATCTCCCTATTGTGGGAGGGGCAGAGACACAAACTACTGCAGGGAAATCTTCCCATTGTGGGAATTGCAGAGACACAAACTACTGCGGGAAATCTCCCCATTGTGGGAGGGGCAGAGACACAAACTACTGCAGGAAATCTCCCCATTGTGGGAGGGGCAGAGACACAAACTACTGCAGGAAATCTCCCTATTGTGGGAGGGGCAGAGACACAAACTACTGCAGGAAATCTCCCCATTGTGGGAGGGGCAGAGACACAAACTACTGCAGGGAATCTCCTCATTGTGGGAGGGGCAGAGACACAAAATACTGCAGGGAAATCTCCCAATTGTGGGAGGGGCAGAGACACAAACTACTACAGGAAATCTCCCCATTGTGGGAGGGGCAGAGACACAAACTACTACAGGAAATCTCCCCATTGTGGGAGGGGCAGAGACACAAACTACTGGGGGAAATCTCCACATTGTGGGAGGGGCAGAGACACAAACTACTGCAGGAAATCTCCCTATTGTGGGAGGGGCAGAGACACAAACTACTGCAGGGAAATCTCCCCATTGTGGGAGGGGCAGAGACACAAACTACTGCGGGAAATCTCCCCATTGTGGGAGGGGCAGAGACACAAACTACTGGAGGGAAATCTCCCTATTGTGGGAGGAGCAGAGACACAAATTACTGCAGGAAATCTCCCCATTGTGGGAGGGGCAGAAACACAAACTACTGCAGAGAAATCTCCCCATTGTGGGAGGGGCAGAGACACAAATTACTGCAGGGAAATCTCCCAATTGTGGGAGGGGCAGAGACACAAATTACTGCAGGAAATCTCCCCATTTTGGGAGGGGCAGAGACACAAACTACTGCAGGAAATCTCCCCATTGTGGGAGGGGCAGAAACACAAACTACTGCAGAGAAATCTCCCCATTGTGGGAGGGGCAGAGACACAAACTACTGCAGGAAATCTCCCCATTGTGGGAGGGGCAGAGACACAAATTACTGCAGGGAAATCTCCCAATTGTGGGAAGGGCAGAGACACAAATTACTGCAGGAAATCTCCCCATTTTGGGAGGGGCAGAAACACAAACTACTGCAGGGAAATCTCCCCATTGTGGGAGGGGCAGAGACACAAACTACTGCTGAGAAATCTTCCCATTGTGGGAGGGGCAGAGACACAAACTACTGCAGGAAATCTCCCTATTGTGGGAGGAGCAGAGACACAAACTACTGCAGGAAATCTCCCAGTTGTGGGAGGGACAGAGACACAAACTACTGCAGGAAATCTCCCTATTGTGGGAGGGGCAGACACACAAACTACTGCAGTAAATCTCCCCATTGTGGGAGGGGCAGAGACACAAACTACTGCAGGAAATCTCCCTATTGTGGGAGGAGCAGAGACACAAACTACTGCAGGAAATCTCCCCATTGTGGGAGGGGCAGAGACACAAACTACTGCAGGAAATCTCCCTATTGTGGGAGGGGCAGAGACACAAACTACTGCAGGAAATCTCCCTATTGTAGGAGGAGCAGAGACACAAACTACTGCAGGAAATCTCCCCATTGTGGGAGGGGCAGAGACACAAACTACTGCAGGAAACCTCCCCGTTGTGGGAGGGGCAGAGACACAAACTACTGCAGGAAATCTCCCCGTTGTGGGAGGGACAGAGACACAAACTACTGCAGGAAATCTCCCCATTGTGGGAGGGGCAGAGACACAAACTACTGCAGGAAATCTCCCCGTTGTGGGAGGGACAGAGACTCAAACTACTGCAGGAAATCTCCCTATTGTGGGAGGGGCAAACACACAAACTACTGCAGGAAATCTCCCCATTGTGGGAGGGGCAGAGACACAAACTACTGCAGGGAAATCTCCCCATTGTGGGAGGGGCAGAGACACATTACTGCAGGAAATCTCCTCATTGTGGGAGGGGCAGAGACACATTACTGGGGGAAATCTCCCCATTGTGGGAGGAGCAGAGACACAAACTACTGCAGGAAATCTCCCCATTGTGGGAGGGGCAGAGACACATTACTGCAGGAAATCTCCTCATTGTGGGAGGGGCAGAGACACATTACTGGGGGAAATCTCCCCATTGTGGGAGGGGCAGAGACACAAACTACTGCAGGAAATCTCCCTATTGTGGGAGGGGCAGAGACACACACTACTGCAGGAAATCTCCCTATTGTGGGAGGGGCAGAGACACAAACTACTGCAGGAAATCTTCCTATTGTGGGAGGGGCAGAGACACACACTACTGCAGGAAATCTCCCTATTGTGGGAGGGGCAGAGACACAAACTACTGCAGGGAATCTCCTCATTGTGGGAGGGGCAGAGACACAAACTACTGCAGGAAATCTCCCCAATGTGGGAGGGGCAGAGACACAAACTACTGCAGGAAATCTCCCTATTGTGGGAGGAGCAGAGACACAAACTACTGCAGGAAATCTCACCATTGTGGGAGGGGCAGATACACAAACTACTGCAGGAAATCCCCCCATTGTGGGAGGGGCAGATACACAAACTACTGCAGGAAATCCCCCCATTGTGGGAGGGGCAGAGACACAAGCTACTGCAGGAAATCTCCCCATTGTGGGAGGGGCAGAGACACAAACTACTACAGGAAATCTCCCCATCGTGGGAGGGGCAGAGACACAAACTACTGCAGGAAATCTCCCCATTGTGGGAGGGGCAGAGACACAAACTACTACAGGAAATCTCCCTATTGTGGGAGGGGCAGAGACACAAACTACTGCAGGGAAATCTCCCCATTGTGGGAGGGGCAGAGACACAAACTACTGCGGGAAATCTCCCCATTGTGGGAGGGGCAGAGACACAAACTACTGCGGGAAGTCTCTCCATTGTGGGAGGGGCAGAGACACAAACTACTGGGGGAAATCTCCACATTGTGGGAGGGGCAGAGACACAAACTACTGCAGGAAATCTCCCTATTGTGGGAGGGGCAGAGACACAAACTACTGCAGGGAAATCTCCCCATTGTGGGAGGGGCAGAGACACAAACTACTGCGGGAAATCTCCCCATTGTGGGAGGGGCAGAGACACAAACTACTGGAGGGAAATCTCCCTATTGTGGGAGGAGCAGAGACACAAATTACTGCAGGAAATCTCCCCATTGTGGGAGGGGCAGAAACACAAACTACTGCAGAGAAATCTCCCCATTGTGGGAGGGGCAGAGACACAAACTACTGCAGGAAATCTCCCTATTGTGGGAGGAGCAGAGACACAAACTACTGCAGGAAATCTCCCCATTGTGGGAGGGGCAGAAACACAAACTACTGCAGAGAAATCTCCCCATTGTGGGAGGGGCAGAGACACAAATTACTGCAGGGAAATCTCCCAATTGTGGGAGGGGCAGAGACACAAATTACTGCAGGAAATCTCCCCATTTTGGGAAGGGCAGAAACACAAACTACTGCAGGGAAATCTCCCCATTGTGGGAGGGGCAGAGACACAAACTACTGCAGAGAAATCTCCCCATTGTGGGAGGGGCAGAGACACAAACTACTGCAGGGAAATCTCCCCATTGTGGGAGGGGCAGAGACACAAACTACTGCAGGAAATCTCCCTATTGTGGGAGGGGCAGAGACACAAACTACTGGAGGAAAATCTCCCCATTGTGGGAGGGGCAGAGACACAAACTACTGCAGGAAATCTTATCATTTTGGGAGTAGTAGAAACAAACTACTGCAGGAAATCTCCCCGTTGGGGGAGGGGCAGAGACACAAACTACTGCAGGAAATCTCCCTATTGTGGGAGGGGCAGAGACACAAACTACTGCAGGAGTTCTCCCCATTGTGGGAGGGGCAGAGACACAAACTACTGCAGGAAATCCCCCCATTGTGGGAGGGGCAGAGACACAAGCTACTGCAGGAAATCTCCCCATTGTGGGAGGGGCAGAGACACAAACTACTACAGGAAATCTCCCCATTGTGGGAGGGGCAGGGACACAAACTACTGGAGGGAAATCTCCCCATCGTGGGAGGGGCAGAGACACAAACTACTGCAGGAAATCTCCCTATTGTGGGAGGGGCAGAGACACAAACTACTGCAGGGAAATCTCCCCATTGTGGGAGGGGCAGAGACACAAACTACTGCAGGAAATTTCCCCATTGTGGGAGGGGCAGAGACACAAACTACTGCAGGAAATCTCCCCATTGTGGGACGTGCAGAGACACAAACTACTGGAGGGAAATCTCCCCATTGAGGGAGGGGCAGAGACACAAACTACTGGAGGGAATCTCCTCATTGTGGGAGGTGCAGAGACACAAATTACTGCAGGAAATCTCCCCATTGTGGGAGGGGCAGAGACACAAACTACTACAGGAAATCTCCCCATTGTGGGAGGGGCAGAGACACAAACTACTGGGGGAAATCTCCACATTGTGGGAGGGGCAGAGACACAAACTACTGCGGGAAATCTCCCCATTGTGGGAGGGGCAGAGACACAAACTACTGCAGGGAAATCTCCCCATTGTGGGAGGGGCAGAGACACAAACTACTGCAGGAAATCTCCCCATTGTGGGAGGGGCAGAGACACAAACTACTACAGGAAATCTCCCTATTGTGGGAGGAGCAGAGACACAAACTACTGCAGGAAATCTCCCTATTGTGGGAGGGGCAGAGACACAAACTACTGCATAAAATCTCCCTATTGTGGGAGGAGCAGAGACACAAACTACTGCAGGAAATCTCCCTATTGTGGGAGGGGCAGAGACACAAACTACTGCAGGGAAATCTCCCCATTGTGGGAGGGGCAGAGACACAAACTACTGCAGGAAATCTCCCTATTGTGGGAGGAGCAGAGACACAAACTACTGCAGGAAATCTCCCCATTGTGGGAGGGGCAGAGACACAAACTACTGCGGGAAATCTCCCCATTGTGGGAGGGGCAGAGACACAAACTACTGGAGGGAAATCTCCCTATTGTGGGAGGAGCAGAGACACAAATTACTGCAGGAAATCTCCCCATTGTGGGAGGGGCAGAAACACAAACTGCTGCAGAGAAATCTCCCCATTGTGGGAGGGGCAGAGACACAAATTACTGCAGGGAAATCTCCCAATTGTGGGAGGGGCAGAGACACAAATTACTGCAGGAAATCTCCCCATTTTGGGAGGGGCAGAGACACAAACTACTGCAGGAAATCTCCCCATTGTGGGAGGGGCAGAAACACAAACTACTGCAGAGAAATCTCCCCATTGTGGGAGGGGCAGAGACACAAACTACTGCAGGAAATCTCCCCATTGTGGGAGGGGCAGAGACACAAATTACTGCAGGGAAATCTCCCAATTGTGGGAAGGGCAGAGACACAAATTACTGCAGGAAATCTCCCCATTTTGGGAGGGGCAGAAACACAAACTACTGCAGGGAAATCTCCCCATTGTGGGAGGGGCAGAGACACAAACTACTGCTGAGAAATCTTCCCATTGTGGGAGGGGCAGAGACACAAACTACTGCAGGAAATCTCCCTATTGTGGGAGGAGCAGAGACACAAACTACTGCAGGAAATCTCCCAGTTGTGGGAGGGACAGAGACACAAACTACTGCAGGAAATCTCCCTATTGTGGGAGGGGCAGACACACAAACTACTGCAGTAAATCTCCCCATTGTGGGAGGGGCAGAGACACAAACTACTGCAGGAAATCTCCCTATTGTGGGAGGAGCAGAGACACAAACTACTGCAGGAAATCTCCCCATTGTGGGAGGGGCAGAGACACAAACTACTGCAGGAAATCTCCCTATTGTGGGAGGGGCAGAGACACAAACTACTGCAGGAAATCTCCCTATTGTAGGAGGAGCAGAGACACAAACTACTGCAGGAAATCTCCCCATTGTGGGAGGGGCAGAGACACAAACTACTGCAGGAAACCTCCCCGTTGTGGGAGGGGCAGAGACACAAACTACTGCAGGAAATCTCCCCGTTGTGGGAGGGACAGAGACACAAACTACTGCAGGAAATCTCCCCATTGTGGGAGGGGCAGAGACACAAACTACTGCAGGAAATCTCCCCGTTGTGGGAGGGACAGAGACTCAAACTACTGCAGGAAATCTCCCTATTGTGGGAGGGGCAAACACACAAACTACTGCAGGAAATCTCCCCATTGTGGGAGGGGCAGAGACACAAACTACTGCAGGGAAATCTCCCCATTGTGGGAGGGGCAGAGACACATTACTGCAGGAAATCTCCTCATTGTGGGAGGGGCAGAGACACATTACTGGGGGAAATCTCCCCATTGTGGGAGGAGCAGAGACACAAACTACTGCAGGAAATCTCCCCATTGTGGGAGGGGCAGAGACACATTACTGCAGGAAATCTCCTCATTGTGGGAGGGGCAGAGACACATTACTGGGGGAAATCTCCCCATTGTGGGAGGGGCAGAGACACAAACTACTGCAGGAAATCTCCCTATTGTGGGAGGGGCAGAGACACACACTACTGCAGGAAATCTCCCTATTGTGGGAGGGGCAGAGACACAAACTACTGCAGGAAATCTTCCTATTGTGGGAGGGGCAGAGACACACACTACTGCAGGAAATCTCCCTATTGTGGGAGGGGCAGAGACACAAACTACTGCAGGGAATCTCCTCATTGTGGGAGGGGCAGAGACACAAACTACTGCAGGAAATCTCCCCAATGTGGGAGGGGCAGAGACACAAACTACTGCAGGAAATCTCCCTATTGTGGGAGGAGCAGAGACACAAACTACTGCAGGAAATCTCACCATTGTGGGAGGGGCAGATACACAAACTACTGCAGGAAATCCCCCCATTGTGGGAGGGGCAGATACACAAACTACTGCAGGAAATCCCCCCATTGTGGGAGGGGCAGAGACACAAGCTACTGCAGGAAATCTCCCCATTGTGGGAGGGGCAGAGACACAAACTACTACAGGAAATCTCCCCATCGTGGGAGGGGCAGAGACACAAACTACTGCAGGAAATCTCCCCATTGTGGGAGGGGCAGAGACACAAACTACTACAGGAAATCTCCCTATTGTGGGAGGGGCAGAGACACAAACTACTGCAGGGAAATCTCCCCATTGTGGGAGGGGCAGAGACACAAACTACTGCGGGAAATCTCCCCATTGTGGGAGGGGCAGAGACACAAACTACTGCGGGAAGTCTCTCCATTGTGGGAGGGGCAGAGACACAAACTACTGGAGGAAATCTCCACATTGTGGGAGGGGCAGAGACACAAACTACTGCAGGAAATCTCCCTATTGTGGGAGGGGCAGAGACACAAACTACTGCAGGGAAATCTCCCCATTGTGGGAGGGGCAGAGACACAAACTACTGCGGGAAATCTCCCCATTGTGGGAGGGGCAGAGACACAAACTACTGGAGGGAAATCTCCCTATTGTGGGAGGAGCAGAGACACAAATTACTGCAGGAAATCTCCCCATTGTGGGAGGGGCAGAAACACAAACTACTGCAGAGAAATCTCCCCATTGTGGGAGGGGCAGAGACACAAATTACTGCAGGGAAATCTGCCCATTGTGGGAGGGGCAGAGACACAAATTACTGCAGGAAATCTCCCCATTTTGGGAGGGGCAGAGACACAAACTACTGCAGGAAATCTCCCCATTGTGGGAGGGGCAGAAACACAAACTACTGCAGAGAAATCTCCCCATTGTGGGAGGGGCAGAGACACAAATTACTGCAGGGAAATCTCCCAATTGTGGGAGGGGCAGAGACACAAATTACTGCAGGAAATCTCCCCATTTTGGGAGGGGCAGAAACACAAACTACTGCAGGGAAATCTCCCCATTGTGGGAGGGGCAGAGACACAAACTACTGCAGAGAAATCTCCCCATTGTGGGAGGGGCAGAGACACAAACTACTGCAGGGAAATCTCCCCATTGTGGGAGGGGCAGAGACACAAACTACTGCAGGAAATCTCCCTATTGTGGGAGGGGCAGAGACACAAACTACTGGAGGAAAATCTCCCCATTGTGGGAGGGGCAGAGACACAAACTACTGCAGGAAATCTTATCATTTTGGGAGTAGTAGAAACAAACTACTGCAGGAAATCTCCCCGTTGGGGGAGGGGCAGAGACACAAACTACTGCAGGAAATCTCCCTATTGTGGGAGGGGCAGAGACACAAACTACTGCAGGAGTTCTCCCCATTGTGGGAGGGGCAGAGACACAAACTACTGCAGGAAATCCCCCCATTGTGGGAGGGGCAGAGACACAAGCTACTGCAGGAAATCTCCCCATTGTGGGAGGGGCAGAGACACAAACTACTACAGGAAATCTCCCCATTGTGGGAGGGGCAGGGACACAAACTACTGGAGGGAAATCTCCCCATCGTGGGAGGGGCAGAGACACAAACTACTGCAGGAAATCTCCCTATTGTGGGAGGGGCAGAGACACAAACTACTGCAGGGAAATCTCCCCATTGTGGGAGGGGCAGAGACACAAACTACTGCAGGAAATTTCCCCATTGTGGGAGGGGCAGAGACACAAACTACTGCAGGAAATCTCCCCATTGTGGGACGTGCAGAGACACAAACTACTGGAGGGAAATCTCCCCATTGAGGGAGGGGCAGAGACACAAACTACTGGAGGGAATCTCCTCATTGTGGGAGGTGCAGAGACACAAATTACTGCAGGAAATCTCCCCATTGTGGGAGGGGCAGAGACACAAACTACTACAGGAAATCTCCCCATTGTGGGAGGGGCAGAGACACAAACTACTGGGGGAAATCTCCACATTGTGGGAGGGGCAGAGACACAAACTACTGCGGGAAATCTCCCCATTGTGGGAGGGGCAGAGACACAAACTACTGCAGGGAAATCTCCCCATTGTGGGAGGGGCAGAGACACAAACTACTGCAGGAAATCTCCCCATTGTGGGAGGGGCAGAGACACAAACTACTACAGGAAATCTCCCTATTGTGGGAGGAGCAGAGACACAAACTACTGCAGGAAATCTCCCTATTGTGGGAGGGGCAGAGACACAAACTACTGCATAAAATCTCCCTATTGTGGGAGGAGCAGAGACACAAACTACTGCAGGAAATCTCCCTATTGTGGGAGGGGCAGAGACACAAACTACTGCAGGGAAATCTCCCCATTGTGGGAGGGGCAGAGACACAAACTACTGCAGGGAAATCTCTCCATTGTGGGAGGGGCAGAGACACAAACTACTGAAAGGAAATCTCCCCATTGTGGGAGGGGCAGAGACACAAACTACTGCGGGAAATCTCCCCATTGTGGGAGGGGCAGAGACACAAACTACTGGAGGGAAATCTCCCGATTGTGGGAGGGGCAGAGACACAAACTACTGCAGGAAATCTCCCTATTGTGGGAGGAGCAGAGACACAAACTACTGCAGGGAAATCTCCCGATTGTGGGAGGGGCAGAGACACAAACTACTGCAGGAAATCTCCCCATTGTGGGAGGGGCAGAGACACAAACTACTACAGGAAATCTCCCTATTGTGGGAGGAGCAGAGACACAAACTACTGCAGGAAATCTCCCTATTGTGGGAGGAGCAGAGAAACAAACTACTGCAGGAAATCTCCCCATTGTGGGAGGGGCAGAGACACAAACTACTGCAGGAAATCTCACCATTGTGGGAGGTGCAGAGACACAAACTACTGGAGGGAAATCTCCCTATTGTGGGAGGGGCAGAGACACAAACTACTGCAGGGAAATCTCCCCATTGTGGGAGGGGCAGAGACACAAACTACTACAGGAAATCTCCTCATTGTGGGAGGTGCAGAGACACAAATTACTGCAGGAAATCTCCCCATTGTGGGAGGGGCAGAGACACAAACTACTACAGGAAATCTCCCCATTGTGGGAGGGGCAGAGACACAAACTACTGGGGGAAATCTCCACATTGTGGGAGGGGCAGAGACACAAACTACTGCGGGAAATCTCCCCATTGTGGGAGGGGCAGAGACACAAACTACTGCAGGAAATCTCACCATTGTGGGAGGGGTAGAGACACAAACTACTGCAGGAAATCTCCCCATTGTGGGAGGGGCAGAGACACAAACTACTGCAGGAAATCTCCCCATTGTGGGAGGAGCAGAGACACAAACTACTGCAGGAAATCTCCCTATTGTGGGAGAGGCAGAGACACAAACTACTGCGGGAAATCTCCCCATTGTGGGAGGGGCAGAGACACAAACTACTGCAGGAAATCTCCCTATTGTGGGAGGAGCAGAGACACAAACTACTGCAGGGAAATCTCCCCATTGTGGGAGGGGCAGAGACACAAACTACTGCAGGAAATCTCACCATTGTGGGAGGTGCAGAGACACAAACTACTGGAGGGAAATCTCCCCATTGTGGGAGGGGCAGAGACACAAACTACTGCAAGGAATCTCCTCATTGTGGGAGGTGCAGAGACGCAAATTACTGCAGGAAATCTCCCCATTGTGGGAGGGGCAGAGACACAAACTACTACAGGAAATCTCCCCATTGTGGGAGGGGCAGAGACACAAACTACTGGGGGAAATCTCCACATTGTGGGATGGGCAGAGACACAAACTACTGCGGGAAATCTCCCCATTGTGGGAGGGGCAGAGACACAAACTACTGGAGGGAAATCTCCCCATTGTGGGAGGGGCAGAGACACAAACTACTGCAGGAAATCTCCCTATTGTGGGAGGGGCAGAGACACAAACTACTGCAGGGAAATCTCTCCATTGTGGGAGGGACAGAGACACAAACTACTGAAAGGAAATCTCCCCATTGTGGGAGGGGCAGAGACACAAACTACTGCGGGAAATCTCCCCATTGTGGGAGGGGCAGAGACACAAACTACTGGAGGGAAATCTCCCGATTGTGGGAGGGGCAGAGACACAAACTACTGCAGGAAATCTCCCTATTGTGGGAGGAGCAGAGACACAAACTCCTGCAGGGAAATCTCCCGATTGTGGGAGGGGCAGAGACACAAACTACTGCAGGAAATCTCCCCATTGTGGGAGGGGCAGAGACACAAATAACTGCAGGAGATCCCCACATTGTGGGAGGGGCAGAGACACAAACTACTGCAGGAATCTCCCTATTGTGGGAGGAGCAGAGACACAAACTACTGCAGGAAATCTACCCATTGTGGGAGGGGCAGAGACACAAACTACTGCAGGAAATCTCATTGTGGGAGGGGCAGAGACACAAACTACTGCAGCAAATCTCCCCATTGTGGGAGGGGCAGAGACACAAACTACTGCAGGAAATCTTCCTATTGTGGGAGGGGCAGAGACACAAACTACTGCAGGAAATCTCCCCATTGTGGGAGGGGCAGAGACACAAACTACTGCAGGAAATCTCCCTATTGTGGGAGGTGCAGAGACACAAACTACTGCAGGAAATCTCCCCATTGTGGGAGGGGCAGAGACACAAACTACTGCAGGAAATCTCCCCATTGTGGGAGGGGCAGAGACACAAACTACTGGGGGAAATCTCACCATTGTGGGAGGGGCAGAGACACAAACTACTGGAGGAAATCTCCTCGTTGTGGGAGGGGCAGAGACACAAACTACTGCAGGAAATCTCCCCATTGTGGGAGGGGCAGAGACACAAACTACTGGGGGAAATCTCACCATTGTGGGAGGGGCAGAGACACAAATTACTGCAGGGAAATCTCCCAATTGTGGGAGGGGCAGAGACACAAACTACTGCAGGTAATCTCCCCATTGTGGGAGGGGCAGAGACACAAACTACTGCAGGAAATCTCCCCATTGTGGGAGGGGCAGGTACACAAACTACTGCAGGGAATTCTCCCCATTGTGGGAGGGGCAGAGACACAAACTACTGCAGGAAATCTCCCCATTGTGGGAGGAGCAGAGACACAAACTACTGCAGGGAAATCTCCCCATTGTGGGAGGGGCAGAGGCACAAACTACTGCAGGAAATCTCCCCATTGTGGGAGGAGCAGAGACACAAACTACTGCAGGGAAATCTCCCCATTGTGGGAGGGGCAGAGGCACAAACTACTGCAGGGAAATCTTCCCATTGTGGGAGGGGCAGAGACACAAACTACTGTATGAAATCTCCCCATTGTGGGAGGGGCAGAGACACAAACTACTACAGGAAATCTCCCTATTGTGGGAGGAGCAGAGACACAAACTACTGCAGGAAATCTCCCTATTGTGGGAGGAGCAGAGAAACAAACTACTGCAGGAAATCTCCCCATTGTGGGAGGGGCAGAGACACAAACTACTGCAGGAAATCTCACCATTGTGGGAGGTGCAGAGACACAAACTACTGGAGGGAAATCTCCCTATTGTGGGAGGGGCAGAGACACAAACTACTGCAGGGAATCTCCTCATTGTGGGAGGTGCAGAGACACAAATTACTGCAGGAAATCTCCCCATTGTGGGAGGGGCAGAGACACAAACTACTACAGGAAATCTCCCCATTGTGGGAGGGGCAGAGACACAAACTACTGGGGGAAATCTCCACATTGTGGGAGGGGCAGAGACACAAACTACTGCGGGAAATCTCCCCATTGTGGGAGGGGCAGAGACACAAACTACTGCAGGAAATCTCACCATTGTGGGAGGGGTAGAGACACAAACTACTGCAGGAAATCTCCCCATTGTGGGAGGGGCAGAGACACAAACTACTGCAGGAAATCTCCCCATTGTGGGAGGAGCAGAGACACAAACTACTGCAGGAAATCTCCCTATTGTGGGAGGGGCAGAGACACAAACTACTGCGGGAAATCTCCCCATTGTGGGAGGGGCAGAGACACAAACTACTGCAGGAAATCTCCCTATTGTGGGAGGAGCAGAGACACAAACTACTGCAGGGAAATCTCCCCATTGTGGGAGGGGCAGAGACACAAACTACTGGAGGGAAATCTCCCCATTGTGGGAGGGGCAGAGACACAAACTACTGCAAGGAATCTCCTCATTGTGGGAGGTGCAGAGACACAAATTACTGCAGGAAATCTCCCCATTGTGGGAGGGGCAGAGACACAAACTACTACAGGAAATCTCCCCATTGTGGGAGGGGCAGAGACACAAACTACTGGGGGAAATCTCCACATTGTGGGAGGGGCAGAGACACAAACTACTGCGGGAAATCTCCCCATTGTGGGAGGGGCAGAGACACAAACTACTGCAGGGAAATCTCCCCATTGTGGGAGGGGCAGAGACACAAACTACTGCAGGATATCTCCCTATTGTGGGAGGGGCAGAGACACAAACTACTGCAGGGAAATCTCCCCATTGTGGGAGGGACAGAGACACAAACTACTGAAAGGAAATCTCCCCATTGTGGGAGGGGCAGAGACACAAACTACTGCGGGAAATCTCCCCATTGTGGGAGGGGCAGAGACACAAACTACTGGAGGGAAATCTCCCGATTGTGGGAGGGGCAGAGACACAAACTACTGCAGGAAATCTCCCTATTGTGGGAGGAGCAGAGACACAAACTACTGCAGGGAAATCTCCCGATTGTGGGAGGGGCAGAGACACAAACTACTGCAGGAAATCTCCCCATTGTGGGAGGGGCAGAGACACAAACTACTGCAGGAAATCTCCCTATTGTGGGAGGGGCAGAGACACAAACTACTGGGGGAAATCTCCCCATTGTGGGAGGGGCAGAGACACAAACTACTGGGGGAAATCTCCACATTGTGGGAGGGGCAGAGACACAAACTACTGCGGGAAATCTCCCCATTGTGGGAGGGGCAGAGACACAAACTACTGCAGGGAAATCTCCCCATTGTGGGAGGGGCAGAGACACAAACTACTGCAGGAAATCTCCCTATTGTGGGAGGGGCAGAGACACAAACTACTGCAGGGAAATCTCTCCATTGTGGGAGGGGCAGAGACACAAACTACTGAAAGGAAATCTCCCCATTGTGGGAGGGGCAGAGACACAAACTACTGCGGGAAATCTCCCCATTGTGGGAGGGGCAGAGACACAAACTACTGGAGGGAAATCTCCCCATTGTGGGAGGGGCAGAGACACAAACTACTGCAGGAAATCTCCCTATTGTGGGAGGAGCAGAGACACAAACTACTGCAGGGAAATCTCCCGATTGTGGGAGGGGCAGAAACACAAACTACTGCAGGAAATCTCCCCATTGTGGGAGGGGCAGAGACACAAACTACTACAGGAAATCTCCCTATTGTGGGAGGAGCAGAGACACAAACTACTGCAGGAAATCTCCCTATTGTGGGAGGAGCAGAGAAACAAACTACTGCAGGAAATCTCCCCATTGTGGGAGGGGCAGAGACACAAACTACTGCAGGAAATCTCCCCATTGTGGGAGGTGCAGAGACACAAACTACTGGAGGGAAATCTCCCTATTGTGGGAGGGGCAGAGACACAAAATACTGCAGGGAATCTCCTCATTGTGGGAGGTGCAGAGACACAAATTACTGCAGGAAATCTCCCCATTGTGGGAGGGGCAGAGACACAAACTACTACAGGAAATCTCCCCATTGTGGGAGGGGCAGAGACACAAACTATTGGGGGAAATCTCCACATTGTGGGAGGGGCAGAGACACAAACTACTGCAGGAAATCTCCCCATTGTGGGAGGGGCAGAGACACAAACTACTGCAGGGAAATCTCCCCATTGTGGGAGGGGCAGAGACACAAACTACTGCAGGAAATCTCCCTATTGTGGGAGGGGCAGAGACACAAACTACTGCAGGGAAATCTCCCCATTGTGGGAGGGGCAGAGACACAAACTACTGCAGGGAAATCTCTCCATTGTGGGAGGGGCAGAGACACAAACTACTGAAAGGAAATCTCCTTATTGTGGGAGGGGCAGAGACACAAACTACTGCGGGAAATCTCCCCATTGTGGGAGGGGCAGAGACACAAACTACTGGAGGGAAATCTCCCGATTGTGGGAGGGGCAGAGACACAAACTACTGCAGGAAATCTCCCTATTGTGGGAGGAGCAGAGACACAAACTACTGCAGGGAAATCTCCCGATTGTGGGAGGGGCAGAGACACAAACTACTGAAAGGAAATCTCCCTATTGTGGGAGGGGCAGAGACACAAACTACTGCAGGGAAATCTCCCCATTGTGGGAGGGGCAGAGACACAAACTACTGCAGGGAAATCTCTCCATTGTGGGAGGGGCAGAGACACAAACTACTGAAAGGAAATCTCCCCATTGTGGGAGGGGCAGAGACACAAACTACTGCGGGAAATCTCCCCATTGTGGGAGGGGCAGAGACACAAACTACTGGAGTTAAATCTCCCGATTGTGGGAGGGGCAGAGACACAAACTACTGAAAGGAAATCTCCCCATTGTGGGAGGGGCAGAGACACAAACTACTGCAGGAAATCCCCCTATTGTGGGAGGGGCAGAGACACAAACTACTGGAGGGAAATCTCCCGATTGTGGGAGGGGCAGAGACACAAACTACTGCAGGAAATCTCCCTATTGTGGGAGGAGCAGAGACACAAACTACTGCAGGAAATCTCCCCATTGTGGGAGGGGCAGAGACACAAACTACTACTTTAAATCTCCCTATTGTGGGAGAAGCAGAGACACAAACTACTGCAGGAAATCTCCCTATTGTGGGAGGGGCATAGACACAAACTACTACAGGAAATCTCCCCATTGTGGGAGGGGCAGAGACACAAACTACTGCGGGAAATCTCCCCATTGTGGGAGGGGCAGAGACACAAACTACTGCAGGAAATCTCCCTATTGTGGGAGGGGCAGAGACACAAACTACTGCAGGAAATCTCACCATTGTGGGAGGTGCAGAGACACAAACTACTGGAGGGAAATCTCCCCATTGTGGGAGGGGCAGAGACACAAACTACTGCAGGGAATCTCCTCATTGTGGGAGGTGCAGAGACACAAATTACTGCAGGAAATCTCCCCATTGTGGGAGGGGCAGAGACACAAACTACTACAGGAAATCTCCCCATTGTGGGAGGGGCAGAGACACAAACTACTGCGGGAAATCTCCCCATTGTGGGAGGGGAAGAGACACAAACTACTGCAGGAAATCTCCCTATTGTGGGAGGGGCAGAGACACAAACTACTGCAGGGAAATCTCCCCATTGTGGGAGGGGCAGAGACACAAACTACTGCAGGGAAATCTCTCCATTGTGGGAGGGACAGAGACACAAACTACTGAAAGGAAATCTCCCCATTGTGGGAGGGGCAGAGACACAAACTACTGCGGGAAATCTCCCCATTGTGGGAGGGGCAGAGACACAAACTACTGGGGGAAATCTCCACATTGTGGGAGGGGCAGAGACACAAACTACTGCGGGAAATCTCCCCATTGTGGGAGGGGCAGAGACACAAACTACTGCAGGGAAATCTCCCCATTGTGGGAGGGGAAGAGACACAAACTACTGCAGGAAATCTCCCTATTGTGGGAGGGGCAGAGACACAAACTACTGCAGGGAAATCTCCCCATTGTGGGAGGGGCAGAGACACAAACTACTGCAGGGAAATCTCTCCATTGTGGGAGGGACAGAGACACAAACTACTGAAAGGAAATCTCCCCATTGTGGGAGGGGCAGAGACACAAACTACTGCGGGAAATCTCCCCATTGTGGGAGGGGCAGAGACACAAACTACTGCAGGAAATCTCCCCATTGTGGGAGGGGCAGAGACACAAACTACTGGAGGGAAATCTCCCGATTGTGGGAGGGGCAGAGACACAAACTACTGCAGGAAATCTCCCTATTGTGGGAGGGGCAGAGACACAAACTACTGCAGGAAATCTCCCCATTGTGGGAGGGGCAGAGACACAAATTACTGCAGGAAATCTCCCTATTGTGGGAGGAGCAGAGACACAAACTACTGCAGGAAATCTCCCTATTGTGGGAGGAGCAGAGACACAAACTACTGCAGGGAAATCTCCCTATTGTGGGAGGGGCAGAGACACAAACTACTGCAGGAAATCTCCCCATTGTAGGAGGGGCAGAGACACAAACTACTGCAGGAAATCTCCCCATTGTGGGAGGGGCAGAGACACAAACTACTGCAGGAAATCTCCCCATTGTGGGAGGGGCAGAGACACAAACTACTGGAGTAAAATCTCCCCATTGTGGGAGGGGCAGAGACACAAACTACTGCAGGAAATCTCCCCATTGTGGGAGGGGCAGAGACACAAACTACTGCCGGAAATCTCCCTATTGTGGGAGGGGCAGAGACACAAACTACTGCAGGAAATCTCCCCATTGTGGGAGGGGCAGAGACACAAACTACTGCAGGAAATCTCCCCATTGTGGGAGGGGCAGAGAGCAGCAGGTGAATTATTCTATCCATCTCCCTCTATAACTGTAATATCAATTCTGGGTGGACTGACCCTTAAAGTAAACACGATGCCAGATTTTGATACCAGCAGCAGATTGCACATTGTGACTCCTGAGCAGATATCTGGATGGACATGGTGATGCCGTCATATCAGGTTTGATTTATTATTATAATTAGATTTCCAGTCTACAGATTGTTTGTCCAGTAAATGGGAATGTCGCGTACGGATCACTGGAGAAGGCGGGACATTACCCTGGAAATGGCGATATGGTGCCGGTTAGCGGCGGCCATTACATCCGGTCACTTCCTGATATGTTTATGACTGCAGTGCGGTCACTGAGCATAGAATGAAGGACATTTATTACCCCGCAGAATATGACTGAAATTCCGAGAACAGACAACAGTGACAGCAATTAAAGGGGCACTCCTGCCTGGAACTCCTGATAAACTGACAAATGTACTCTGTACAACGCTGCGGTATATGTCAGAGCTACAGTGGGGAAAATATAATCGTCTCCCCTGCAGATTGTGTGGATTTGCCCATTTACATAGAAATGAAGGGTCTATAATTTTTATCATAGGTGTATTTTATATGATAGAGACAGAATATCAACCAAAAATCCAGAAAAAACACGATACAAATGTTATAAATGGAGTAAAATAAGTATTTGATCCCCTTAGTAGTTGGTGGAGAAACCCTTGTTGGTGATCACAGAGGTCAGACGTTTCTTGTAGGTGGTGATCAGTTTCCACACATCTCAGGAGGGATTTTCTCTTCTTTACAGATCTTCTCTAAATCCTGAAGGTCTCTTGGTAACTCGAAGTTTCATCTCCTCCATACATTTTCTATAGGATTAAGGTCTGGAGACTGGCTAGGACACTCCATGACCTTCATGTGCTTCTTCTTGAGCCCCTCCTTTGTTGCCTTGGTGATATGTTTTGGGTCATTGTCATGCTGGAAGACCCATCCATGACCCATCTTCAGTGTTCTGGATGAGGGAAGAAGGTTCTCCTCCAAGATCTTACAATACATGGCCCCGTCTATTGGACCCTCAATGCGGCAAAGTCGGTCTGAACCTTTATCAGAGAAACACCCCAAATCATCATGTTTCCACCTCCGTGTGTGACTGTAGGGATGCGGTGTGACTGTAGGGATGATGTGTGACTGTAGGGATGATGTGTGACTGTAGGGATGGTGTGTGACTGTAGGGATGGGGTGTGACTGTAGGGATGATGTGACTGTAGGGATGGTGTGTGACTGTAGGGATGGGGTGTGACTGTAGGGATGATGTGACTGTAGGGATGATGTGTGACTGTAGGGATGATGTGTGACTGTAGGGATGATGTGTGACTGTAGGGATGATGTGTGACTGTAGGGATGGGGTGTGACTGTAGGGATGGTGTGTGACTGTAGGGATGGTGTGTGACTGTAGGGATGGTGTGTGACTGTAGGGATGGTGTGTGACTGTAGGGATGGTGTGACTGTAGGGATGATGTGACTGTAGGGATGATGTGACTGTAGGGATGGTGTGTGACTGTAGGGATGGGGTGTGACTGTAGGGATGATGTGACTGTAGGGATGATGTGACTGTAGGGATGGTGTGTGACTGTAGGGATGATGTGTGACTGTAGGGATGCTGTGTGACTGTAGGGATGATGTGACTGTAGGGATGATGTGACTGTAGGGATGATGTGACTGTAGGGATGATGTGACTGTAGGGATGGTGTGTGACTGTAGGGATGGTGTGACTGTAGGGATGATGTGACTGTAGGGATGATGTGACTGTAGGGATGGTGTGTGACTGTAGGGATGGGGTGTGACTGTAGGGATGATGTGACTGTAGGGATGATGTGACTGTAGGGATGGTGTGTGACTGTAGGGATGATGTGTGACTGTAGGGATGCTGTGTGACTGTAGGGATGATGTGACTGTAGGGATGATGTGACTGTAGGGATGATGTGTGACTGTAGGGATGGTGTGTGACTGTAGGGATGATGTGTGACTGTAGGGATGGTGTGACTGTAGGGATGGTGTGTGACTGTAGGGATGATGTGTGACTGTAGGGATGATGTGTGACTGTAGGGATGGTGTGTGACTGTAGGGATGGTGTGTGACTGTAGGGATGATGTGTGACTGTAGGGATGATGTGTGACTGTAGGGATGGTGATGTGACTGTAGGGATGATGTGACTGTAGGGATGATGTGTGACTGTAGGGATGATGTGACTGTAGGGATGATGTGACTGTAGGGATGGTGTGTGACTGTAGGGATGATGTGTGACTGTAGGGATGGTGTGTGACTGTAGGGATGGTGTGTGACTGTAGGGATGATGTGTGACTGTAGGGATGATGTGACTGTAGGGATGGTGTGTGACTGTAGGGATGATGTGACTGTAGGGATGATGTGTGACTGTAGGGATGATGTGACTGTAGGGATGATGTGACTGTAGGGATGATGTGACTGTAGGGATGATGTGTGACTGTAGGGATGATGTGTGACTGTAGGGATGATGTGACTGTAGGGATGATGTGACTGTAGGGATGATGTGTGACTGTAGGGATGATGTGTGACTGTAGGGATGATGTGACTGTAGGGATGATGTGTGACTGTAGGGATGATGTGTGACTGTAGGGATGATGTGTGACTGTAGGGATGATGTGACTGTAGGGATGATGTGTGACTGTAGGGATGATGTGACTGTAGGGATGATGTGACTGTAGGGATGATGTGTGACTGTAGGGATGATGTGTGACTGTAGGGATGGTGTGTGACTGTAGGGATGATGTGACTGTAGGGATGGTGTGTGACTGTAGGGATGATGTGACTGTAGGGATGATGTGACTGTAGGGATGATGTGACTGTAGGGATGATGTGTGACTGTAGGGATGGTGTGTGACTGTAGGGATGATGTGTGACTGTAGGGATGGTGTGTGACTGTAGGGATGGTGTGACTGTAGGGATGATGATGTGACTGTAGGGATGATGTGTGACTGTAGGGATGATGTGACTGTAGGGATGGTGTGACTGTAGGGATGATGTGTGACTGTAGGGATGATGTGACTGTAGGGATGATGTGTGACTGTAGGGATGGTGTGTGACTATAGGGATGATGTGTGACTGTAGGGATGGTGTGACTGTAGGGATGATGATGTGACTGTAGGGATGATGTGTGACTGTAGGGATGATGTGACTGTAGGGATGGTGTGACTGTAGGGATGATGTGTGACTGTAGGGATGGTGTGTGACTGTAGGGATGATGTGACTGTAGGGATGATGTGTAACTGTAGGGATGGTGTGTGACTGTAGGGATGGGGTGTGACTGTAGGGATGATGTGTGACTGTAGGGATGGGGTGTGACTGTAGGGATGGTGTGTGACTGTAGGGATGATGTGTGACTGTAGGGATGGGGTGTGACTGTAGGGATGGGGTGTGACTGTAGGGATGATGTGTGACTGTAGGGATGATGTGACTGTAGGGATGGTGTGTGACTGTAGGGATGATGTGTGACTGTAGGGATGATGTGTGACTGTAGGGATGGTGTGTGACTGTAGGGATGGTGTGTGACTGTAGGGATGGTGTGTGACTGTAGGGATGGTGTGTCTGTAGGGATGATGTGTGACTGTAGGGATGGTGTGTGACTGTAGGGATGATGTGACTGTAGGGATGGTGTGTGACTGTAGGGATGATGTGACTGTAGGGATGGTGTGTGACTGTAGGGATGATGTGACTGTAGGGATGGTGTGTGACTGTAGGGATGAGGTGTGACTGTAGGGATGATGTGTGACTGTAGGGATGATGTGACTGTAGGGATGGTGTGTGACTGTAGGGATGATGTGACTGTAGGGATGGGGTGTGACTGTAGGGATGGTGTGTGACTGTAGGGATGGGGTGTGACTGTAGGGATGGTGTGTGACTGTAGGGATGATGTGTGACTGTAGGGATGATGTGTGACTGTAGGGATGATGTGTGACTGTAGGGATGGTGTGTGACTGTAGGGATGATGTGACTGTAGGGATGGGGTGTGACTGTAGGGATGGTGTGTGACTGTAGGGATGGGGTGTGACTGTAGGGATGGGGTGTGACTGTAGGGATGGTGTGTGACTGTAGGGATGATGTGTGACTGTAGGGATGATGTGACTGTAGGGATGGTGTGTGACTGTAGGGATGGGGTGTGACTGTAGGGATGATGACTGTAGGGATGATGTGACTGTAGGGATGGTGTGTGACTGTAGGGATGATGTGTGACTGTAGGGATGATGTGACTGTAGGGATGGTGTGTGACTGTAGGGATGATGTGTGACTGTAGGGATGATGTGTGACTGTAGGGATGATGTGACTGTAGGGATGGTGTGTGACTGTAGGGATGATGTGTGACTGTAGGGATGATGTCCTTGGGGTCATAGTCACCATTTTTCTTCCTCCAAACACGGTGAGTCGAGTTAATGCCAAAGATCTGAATTTTGGTCTCCTCTGACCACAGAACTTTCTCCTTCTCTGAATCATTTAGATGTTGATTGGTAGACTTCAGACGTTCCTCTACATGTGTCTTCCTGAGGAGGGGACCTTGCGGGCGCTGCAGGATTTCAATCCATGGTGGTGTATTGTGTTACCAATGGTTTGTTTGGTGACTGTGGTCCCAACTGCCTTGAGATCCTTCACAAGCTCCTCCCATGTAGTTCTGGGCGGATCCCTCACTTTTCTCATGACCATCCTCACCCCATGAGGAGAAATCTTCCATGGAGCTCCAGACTGAGGACGATTGATGGTTATTTTGTATTTCTTCCATTTGTGAATAATCGCTCCAACAGTTGTCTCCTCCTCACCAAGCTTCTTGCTGATGGTCTTGTAGCCCATTCCAGCCTTGTGCAGGTCTACAATCTTCTCCCTGACGTCCTCTGACAGATCTTTAGTCTTCCCCATGATGGTGAGGATTGGATGGAAGAAAGAGATTCTGTGGACAGGTGTCTTTTATACACATAAAGAGTTGTCGTTAGGAGAACCTTCTTACATTGACAATCTGTGTACCACATGAGCACCTACTGTAGCCAGTCTGTGGGGGGCAGAATTATTGTTGGTTGGTTGGGGATCAAATACTTATTTTACTCCATTTATAACATTTGTATTGTGTGATTTTTCTGGATTTTTGGTTGATATTCTGTCTCCATCATATAAAATACACCTATGATAAAATTATAGACCCTTCATTTCTATGTAAGTGGACAAAACTTACACAATCTGCAGAGGAGACGATCAGCATTTCCCCCCACTGTATATATATATATATATATATATATATATATATATATATATATACTGTATATGTGACTCTCTGTGTATATATTATATATACTGTATATGTGACTCTCTGTGTATATATTATATATACTGTATATGTGACTCTCTGTGTATATATTATATATACTGTATATGTGACTCTCTGTATATATTATATATACTGTATATGTGACTCTCTGTGTATATATTATATATACTGTATATGTGACTCTCTGTGTATATATTATATATACTGTATATGTGACTCTCTGTATATATTATATATACTGTAAATGATGAAAGGAAAAGGAAAGTTGACTGACAGAAGGAGAAGTTGTGGGGGAAGGGATTGCGGTTGGAATAACGGAAGCACACAGATGTGGTAATTTCCTTCGGAATTTTATTACTCAGATTATTTCACAAAAAAACACATCGGGGAGTCGCCAGGATCACCCCCAGATCCTCAGACAGATGTCGGGGGGTCATTGTCCCTTTATTAATATGTCCCATAAAGTGACATGCTCTACCCTTCATCCTATTGGACAAGCCTTGTCCTGGTTTCAGCTATATACAGCCCCCTTCTGGCCCCTCCCACCAGCCATGATCTGCCTGCATTGCACAGAGAAGCACAGAGACCCGGTGATGACATCACAGGGTATAAGATGAGGTATATAATGAAAACGGAGGGGGACAAACTATAAGCAGATTACATAATCATGTTGATGGGGAGGGGGAAAAAGTATAAGCAGATTACATTATCGTGTTGATGGGGAGGGGGACAAAGTATAAGCAGATTACATTATCATGTTGATGGGGAGGGGGACAAAGTATAAGCAGATTACATTATCGTGTTGATGGGGAGGGGGACAAAGTATAAGCAGATTACATTATCATACTGATGGGGAGGGAGACAAAGTATAAGCAGATTACATTATCGTGTTGATGGGGAGGGGGACAAAGTATAAGAAGATTACATTATCATACTGATGGGGAGGGAGACAAAGTATAAGCAGATTACATTATCATGTTGATGGGGAGGGGGACAAAGTATAAGCAGATTACATTATCATGTTGATGGGGAGGGGGACAAAGTATAAGAAGATTACATAATCATGTTGATAGGGAGGGGGACAAAGTATAAGCACATTACATTATCATGCTGATGGGGAGGGGGACAAAGTATAAGCAGATTACATTATCATACTGATGGGGAGGGGGACAAAGTATAAGCAGATTACATTATCATGTTGATGGGGAGGGGGACAAAGTATAAGTAGATTACATTATCATACTGATGGGGAGGGAGACAAAGTATAAGCAGATTACATTATCATGTTGATGGGGAGGGGGACAAAGTATAAGCAGATTACATTATCATGTTGATGGGGAGGGGGACAAAGTATAAGAAGATTACATAATCATGTTGATAGGGAGGGGGACAAAGTATAAGCACATTACATTATCATGCTGATGGGGAGGGGGACAAAGTATAAGCAGATTACATTATCATACTGATGGGGAGGGGGACAAAGTATAAGCAGATTACATTATCATGTTGATGGGGAGGGGGACAAAGTATAAGCAGATTACATTATCATGTTGATGGGGAGGGGGACAAAGTATAAGCAGATTACATTATCATACTGATGGGGAGGGGGACAAAGTATAAGCAGATTACATTATCATGTTGATGGGGAGGGGTACAAAGTATAAGCAGATTACATTATCATGCTGATGGCGAGGGGGACAAAGTATAAGCAGATTACATTATCATACTGATGGGGAGGGGGACAAAGTATAGGCAGATTACATTATCATGCTGATGGGGAGGGGGACAAAGTATAAGCAGATTACATAATCATGCTGATGGGGAGGGGGACAAAGTATAAGCAGATAACATTATCATGCTGATGGGGAGGGGGATAAAGTATAAGCAGATTACATTATCATGCTGATGGGGAGGGGGACAAAGTATAAGCAGATTACAGCTTGAATTAATAATAGCTATTGACACACACACATTATAAACACCATTATACAGCAGAGGATAAGAAAATGGTCATTCAGTTGATTGATCAGCTTTAGATGATGTTTGCTGTGGTTGAGCGGCGCCCCCTAGTGTCCAGGTCTTTATGTCCTCATCTATGAGTTTGTGCAGCTGCTTGAGGAGGTGCCGAGTTCATCCTAAGGGGAAAGGTTTTTGAATCGTCCAGTTAGTTCTGACCTCCAGTCACCATGCCAGCAGAGACTTTGGGTTCCTTACGTCTTGCTGTGTGGCGAGCGGCTACTTTTTTAGGGGCGGAGCTTCTTGGACAAAGTGCTGGATGATCTCCTCTTATTGTCCTGGCTGGAGATGTGGAGGATGGGGGTAATAAACTCAGAGCTGCCCCCGCTGGTGGCACTGCACAGGTACTGCAGTATGGCCTCTCTGGCCTTGGCCTGGTCCATGTTCTGCTCCTGGGACACCATCAGACTCATCTGGTTGAGGTTGACCATCAGGACGTACGGCCAGCCGGGGTTGGCTGACCCGTTGGTCCCCAGTGTCTCCTCATAGCATTGTTTGTAGAGCTCCTGCATCTTCTTCTCCAGGAAGCCATTGAGGGCGGAGTTGGAGAAGGCAGCAGATGGTAAGGCATGGTTGTCCTCACTGCGTAGATCACTTCCTTCTGGAGGTCCTTCCATGAGGTGGGTGGGAGGACTGCTGCTGTCAATGTCCACGGAGAGCAGCACTGGGCCATCCTCACACTCCAGGACACAGCCGGAGTCCTTCTTCAGCATGTGGTCTCCTCCAATGTGGAGGTCCGGGTAATTCTTGTAGAGGCTGGCGTAGTTGCTGGACCACGAGGTGTACAAGTCTGGACTACCGCTAGAGGCCAGCACGTCTCCGCCACAGGCTCCACCCCCAAGGGGTGTCACCTTGCAGGAACGGCGTTCCTCTGCGCGGTGCACGTTGTTATTGGGACAATTCAGGCAATTCTTCTGGTGTGCTTCCTTCGGCCCAGAGATGCCGTCCATCACCTTCTCATAAAGGATGGTGCTGAGGAACGCCTCCGACAACATGCTGATGGCTTAGAGTTCTTTCACCTGAAGAAGAAGAACAATTTATTAATCTACTGAGATAGAGAGTCCACCATACACCACACCAGGCACACTAAACAAGCAGAGGGCTGAAGATACGGGAATATTCAGTAGGGATCAGCTGAATACATTCCAGGTACATAGACAAGGTGTGTAGAGTCTTAGGCCTTCGGGGAGGCAATATAGCGGGAGTTGAGCGGGGACCAGAGAGAGAGAGAGGAGGATCAGCAGAGCTGGGGGTACAACTGAGCAGAGGATCTGCTGAATGAGTATACTAATGAGCTGGGTATCAGCAGAGCTGGGGGTTACTACTGAGTGTGGATCAGCAGAGCTGGGGGTTACTACTGAGTGTGGATCAGCAGAGCTGGGGGTTACTACTGAGTGTGGATCAGCAGAGCTGGGGGTCTTACTGAGCATGGATCAGCAGAGCTGAGGGTACAACTGAGCAGGGGATCTGCTGAACGAGTATACTAATGAGCTGGGGATCAGCAGAGCTGGGGGTTACTACTGAGTGTGGATCAGCAGAGCTGGAGTTACTACTGAGTGTGGATCAGCAGAGCTGGGGGTTACTACTGAGTGTGGATCAGAAGAGCTGGGGGTCTTACTGAGCATGGATCAGCAGAGCTGGGGGTCTTACTGAGCATGGATCAGCAGAGCTGGGGGTCTTACTGAGCGTGGATCAGCAGAGCTGGGGGTCTTACTGAGTGTGGATCAGCAGAGCTGGGGGTCTTACTGAGCGTGGATCAGCAGAGCTGGGGGTCTTACTGAACGTGGATCTGCTGAACAAGGGTACCAATGAGATCGAGTATTACTGGGCCCCTATAAAATCAACACACACGAGGCATTTGCCAATCTTCAATAAAGCTTAAAAAAGCATAAAAAACACAGCAGAAAATCATATAAAAGGGAGGTACTTTGATGTGTGTTGAGTAAACGAGCACTTACAGTTTTCTTTCTTCAGAAAGGACCTGGAATGAATCTAGAGGATATAATTTGAATCTAGAGGATACAATCTGGGATGAATCCGGAGGATACAATCTGGGATGAATCCGGAGGATACAATCTGGGATGAATCCGGAGGATACAATCTGGAATGAATCTAGAGGATACAATCTGGGATGAATCTGGAGGATACAATCTGGGATGAATCCGGAGGATATAATCTGGAATGAATCTAGAGGATACAATCTGGAATGAATCTAGAGGATATAATCTGGAATGAATCTGGAGGATATAATCTGGAATGAATCTGGAGGATACAATCTGGGATAAATCCGGAGGATACAATCTGAGATGAATCTGGAGAATATAATCTGGAATGAATCTAGAGGATACAATCTGGGATGAATCTGGAGGATATAATCTGGAATGAATCTGGAGGATACAATCTGGGATGAATCTGGAGGATATAATCTGGAATGAATCTGGAGGATATAATCTGGAATGAATCCGGAGGATATAATCTGGAATGAATCTAGAGGATACAATCTGGGATGAATCTGGAGGATACAATCTGGGATGAATCTGGAGGATATAATCTGGAATGAATCCGGAGGATATAATCTGGAATGAATCTAGAGGATACAATCTGGGATAAATCTGGAGGATACAATCTGGGATGAATCTAGAGGATACAATCTGGGATGAATCCGGAGGATATAATCTGGAATGAATCTAGAGGATACAATCTGGGATGAATCTGGAGGATACAATCTGGAATGAATCTGGAGGATACAATCTGGGATGAATCTAGAGGATATAATCTGGAATGAATCTGGAGGATACAATCTGGAATGAATCTGGAGGATACAATCTGGGATGAATCTAGAGGATACAATCTGGAATTAATCTAGAGGATACAATCTGGGATGAATCTAGAGGATACAATCTGGGATGAATCCGGAGGATACAATCTGGGATGAATCCGGAGGATATAATCTGGAATGAATCTAGAGGATACAATCTGGGATGAATCTGGAGGATATAATCTGGAATGAATCTAGAGGATACAATCTGGGATGAATCCGGAGGATACAATCTGGGATGAATCCGGAGGATATAATCTGGAATGAATCTAGAGGATATAATCTGGAATGAATCTGGAGGATATAATCTAGAATGAATCTGGAGGATACAATCTGGGATGAATCTAGAGGATACAATCTGGGATGAATCTAGAGGATACAATCTGGGATGAATCTAGAGGATACAATCTGGGATGAATCTAGAGGATACAATCTGGGATGAATCCGGAGGATACAATCTGGGATGAATCCGGAGGATATAATCTGGAATGAATCTAGAGGATACAATCTGGGATGAATCTAGAGGATACAATCTGGAATGAATCTAGAGGATACAATCTGGGATGAATCCGGAGGATACAATCTGGGATGAATCCGGAGGATATAATCTGGAATGAATCTAGAGGATACAATCTGGGATGAATCTAGAGGATACAATCTGGGATGAATCTAGAGGATACAATCTGGGATGAATCTAGAGGATACAATCTGGGATGAATCTAGAGGATACAATCTGGGATGAATCCGGAGGATACAATCTGGGATGAATCCGGAGGATATAATCTGGAATGAATCTAGAGGATACAATCTGGGATGAATCTAGAGGATACAATCTGGGATGAATCTAGAGGATACAATCTGGAATGAATCTAGAGGATACAATCTGGGATGAATCCGGAGGATACAATCTGGGATGAATCCGGAGGATATAATCTGGAATGAATCTAGAGGATACAATCTGGGATGAATCTGGAGGATACAATCTGGGATGAATCCGGAGGATATAATCTGGAATGAATCTGGAGGATACAATCTGGAATGAATCTAGAGGATATAATCTGGAATGAATCTGGAGGATACAATCTGGGATAAATCCGGAGGATACAATCTGGGATGAATCTGGAGAATATAATCTGGAATGAATCTAGAGGATACAATCTGGGATGAATCTGGAGGATATAATCTGGAATGAATCTGGAGGATACAATCTGGGATGAATCTGGAGGATATAATCTGGAATGAATCTGGAGGATATAATCTGGAATGAATCCGGAGGATATAATCTGGAATGAATCTAGAGGATACAATCTGGAATGAATCTGGAGGATACAATCTGGAATGAATCTAGAGGATACAATCTGGGATGAATCCGGAGGATATAATCTGGAATGAATCTAGAGGATACAATCTGGAATGAATCTAGAGGATATAATCTGGAATGAATCTGGAGGATACAATCTGGGATAAATCCGGAGGATACAATCTGGGATGAATCTGGAGAATATAATCTGGAATGAATCTAGAGGATACAATCTGGGATGAATCTGGAGGATATAATCTGGAATGAATCTGGAGGATACAATCTGGGATGAATCTGGAGGATATAATCTGGAATGAATCTGGAGGATATAATCTGGAATGAATCCGGAGGATATAATCTGGAATGAATCTAGAGGATACAATCTGGGATGAATCTGGAGGATATAATCTGGGATGAATCTGGAGGATATAATCTGGAATGAATCCGGAGGATATAATCTGGAATGAATCTAGAGGATACAATCTGGGATGAATCTGGAGGATACAATCTGGGATGAATCTAGAGGATACAATCTGGAATGAATCTGGAGGATACAATCTGGGATGAATCTAGAGGATATAATCTGGAATGAATCTGGAGGATACAATCTGGAATGAATCTGGAGGATACAATCTGGGATGAATCTAGAGGATACAATCTGGGATGAATCTAGAGGATACAATCTGGGATGAATCCGAAGGATACAATCTGGGATGAATCCGGAGGATATAATCTGGAATGAATCTAGAGGATACAATCTGGGATGAATCTGGAGGATATAATCTGGAATGAATCTAGAGGATACAATCTGGGATGAATCCGGAGGATACAATCTGGGATGAATCCGGAGGATATAATCTGGAATGAATCTAGAGGATATAATCTGGAATGAATCTGGAGGATATAATCTAGAATGAATCTGGAGGATACAATCTGGGATGAATCTAGAGGATACAATCTGGGATGAATCTAGAGGATACAATCTGGGATGAATCTAGAGGATACAATCTGGGATAAATCTGGAGGATATAATCTGGAATGAATCTGGAGGATACAATCTGGGATGAATCCGGAGGATACAATCTGGGATGAATCCAGAGGATATAATCTGGAATGAATCTAGAGGATACAATCTGGGATGAATCCGGAGGATATAATCTGGAATGAATCTGGAGGATACAATCTGGAATGAATCTAGAGGATACAATCTGGGATAAATCTGGAGGATATAATCTGGAATGAATCTGGAGGATACAATCTGGGATGAATCTGGAGGATACAATCTGGGATGAATCTAGAGGATACAATCTGGGATGAATCCGGAGGATACAATCTGGGATGAATCTGGAGGATATAATCTGGGATGAATCTGGAGGATATAATCTGGAATGAATCTAGAGGATACAATCTGGGATAAATCTGGAGGATACAATCTGGGATGAATCTGGAGGATATAATCTGGGATGAATCTGGAGGATATAATCTGGAATGAATCTAGAGGATACAATCTGGGATGAATCTGGAGGATATAATCTGGAATGAATCTGGAGGATACAATCTGGAATGAATCTAGAGGATACAATCTGGAATTAATCTAGAGGATACAATCTGGAATTAATCTAGAGGATACAATCTGGGATAAATCTGGAGGATATAATCTGGGATGAATCTGGAGGATACAATCTGGAATGAATCTAGAGGATATAATCTGGAATGAATCTGGAGGATACAATCTGGGATGAATCTAGAGGATACAATCTGAATCTAGAGGATACAATCTGGAATGAATCTAGAGGATATAATCTGGGATGAATCTGGAGGATATAATCTGGAATGAATCTGGAGGATACAATCTGGAATGAATCTAGAGGATACAATCTGGGATGAATCTGGAGGATACAATCTGGAATGAATCTAGAGGATATAATCTGGGATGAATCTGGAGGATACAATCTGGAATGAATCTGGAGGATACAATCTGGGATGAATCTAGAGGATACAATCTGGGATGAATCTAGAGGATACAATCTGGGATGAATCCGAAGGATACAATCTGGGATGAATCCGGAGGATATAATCTGGAATGAATCTAGAGGATACAATCTGGGATGAATCTGGAGGATATAATCTGGAATGAATCTAGAGGATACAATCTGGGATGAATCCGGAGGATACAATCTGGGATGAATCCGGAGGATATAATCTGGAATGAATCTAGAGGATATAATCTGGAATGAATCTGGAGGATATAATCTAGAATGAATCTGGAGGATACAATCTGGGATGAATCTAGAGGATACAATCTGGGATGAATCTAGAGGATACAATCTGGGATGAATCTAGAGGATACAATCTGGGATAAATCTGGAGGATATAATCTGGAATGAATCTGGAGGATACAATCTGGGATGAATCTAGAGGATACAATCTGGAATGAATCTAGAGGATACAATCTGGAATGAATCCGGAGGATACAATCTGGGATGAATCCAGAGGATATAATCTGGAATGAATCTAGAGGATACAATCTGGGATGAATCCGGAGGATATAATCTGGAATGAATCTGGAGGATACAATCTGGAATGAATCTAGAGGATACAATCTGGGATAAATCTGGAGGATATAATCTGGAATGAATCTGGAGGATACAATCTGGGATGAATCTGGAGGATACAATCTGGGATGAATCTAGAGGATACAATCTGGGATGAATCCGGAGGATACAATCTGGGATGAATCTGGAGGATATAATCTGGGATGAATCTGGAGGATATAATCTGGAATGAATCTAGAGGATACAATCTGGGATAAATCTGGAGGATACAATCTGGGATGAATCTGGAGGATATAATCTGGGATGAATCTGGAGGATATAATCTGGAATGAATCTAGAGGATACAATCTGGGATGAATCTGGAGGATATAATCTGGAATGAATCTGGAGGATACAATCTGGAATGAATCTAGAGGATACAATCTGGAATTAATCTAGAGGATACAATCTGGAATTAATCTAGAGGATACAATCTGGGATAAATCTGGAGGATATAATCTGGGATGAATCTGGAGGATACAATCTGGAATGAATCTAGAGGATATAATCTGGAATGAATCTGGAGGATACAATCTGGGATGAATCTAGAGGATACAATCTGAATCTAGAGGATACAATCTGGAATGAATCTAGAGGATATAATCTGGGATGAATCTGGAGGATATAATCTGGAATGAATCTGGAGGATACAATCTGGAATGAATCTAGAGGATACAATCTGGGATGAATCTGGAGGATATAATCTGGAAGTTCATTTGGGCTTTAAAGACGGAATATTCTGATTGCCGAGTTCTGGATGAACTCATGGGGGGGGGGGGGATTTACTAACAGCTCTGCATGAACCAATCAGCTTCCAGAATCTATTGTCAAAGCTTCACTGAACAAGTTGAAGTGAGAAGCTGATTGGCTCCCATGCAGAGCTGCACCAGATTTGGCACTCTCCAGTTTTAATAAATAAACCTCCTGTGGTGACCGATTCTCATTAGGATGAAATATTCTGACAGAAGACCCCCAACAAGACATGATGACATCATCAGCACCCCGTTATGTCATCCCACTGCCGGAATTTCCTCCTCTCACTATGTCTGACCTCTCACCCTTCAATCATTCTGTCCTGACACGGGGATCACATGACTTTGTTTATAAACAAAGTAGTAAGTCTAGTATTAGTGTTAGGGTTAAAATGTAGTGATAAGCTTTGCATTGGGATTAGGGGTGGTCTTAGGGCTAGTGCTAGGCAGTGAGGTTAGTGTTAGGATTAGAGATAGCATTGGGGTTGGTGTTGGGATTAATTTTAAGCATTGCCTTTTGGTTAGTAATGGGAGATTGCGAGCATCAGGGATGATATTAGTGTTAGCATTAGAGTTAGCACTAGGGTTGGTATTAAAGTGGTGTTCCGGCCGAAATGATACTTTTTGAATAAAAATCCCCCTATAATACACAAGCTTAATGTATTCTTGTAAAGTTAGTCTGTCAACTAAGGTCTGTTTTGTTAGTTTATAGCAGGAGTTTGTTATTTTATAAACTTACAGCAGGCCGCGGCCATCTTAAGTGTGGGCATCTGAAGCCAGACTGTATTTCTTCCTGGATCTCATCCTTGCACATCTCGCACATGCTCAGTGCAGCACAAGCAGTGTAAAAGGTTTCAGATCAGGTTTCCATAGCAACGGCAGTGTCAGAGGAAGTTGCCGCCCCTTCCCAGAAGGCATTGCAAACAGGAAATGATGCGATGGGCCGCGGCCAGGGAGGAGGAAGTGAAAAATGAATACAGCAGATATACAGGAGGTGCTGAGAAAAAAAATAAAAAAATATCCAATTTGTTTACAGTGCACAGTTTAGTGAGGGATGCTGAAGAGTTGTAAAAGTGGGTGGAACTTTTTGGGATGGTGTTTGAATTAGCACTTGGATTACTTTGCCTGATGGTTAGTATTGGGGGTTTGCTGTGGGGCCAGTGCTAGTATCATGGACCACACTAGTGTTAGAATTAGTGTTACCATTAGTGTCAGCACTAGGGTTGGTTTTAGGGTTAGCATTTGGGCTAGTGTTAGAATTAGTGTTAGGGTTATTTGTAGGGTTAGCATTAGGGTTAGGGTTATTGTTGGCATTAGGGCTAGTGTCAGAATTAGTTTTAGGGTTAGTGTTATGGTGAGTGTTAGAGAATTAGTGTTAGGGTTATTTGTAGGGTTAGGCTGACATTTGATGTCTGGATGGTCCTGACTCCGCAGATTTCTATAAAGACTAAATCAGACATTTTTTCCCCGACACAATCACTTCTGACTCCGCCCACTCCTAATATGACTCAGCCCACTCCTAATAATGAGATAAATCTGATCTCTAGAAGCTGGAAGTAAGAGGTCCGCTTCCTCGGCCCGTCTGGAATCAGTACTGGGATCTCTTTCATTAGAGTAGCTTGTAGTTTATTATAGTAATCCTTCAGTGTCATGGTTTTCCTAAGGATTCTGGGACATGCTGGGCCTTGTAGTGCTCCAGCAGTTGCGATGGCTCTCCTGTCACTTCCTCATGGCCTCTTTGTCACTTTCCTTTTACAATCTCTTTTTATCGGGATACTTTCCTGGCAGTGACATTACGGACAAGATAACGACTATTGGCTGGTGGGATATAATGGCAGTGTCAGGATACAGGCCGAGGTCAGCAACAGGTGGGCAGTGATGTACAGCAACATAGGGCAGAGTCAGTGTCAGGATACAGGCCGAGGTCAGCAACAGGTGGGCAGTGATGTACAGGAACATAGGGCAGAGTCAGTGTCAGGATACAGGCTGAGGTCAACAACAGGCGGGCAGTGATGTGCAGGAACATAGGGCAGAGGCAGTGTCAGGATACAGGCTGAGGTCAGCAACAGGCGAGCAGTGAAGTACAGGAACATAGGGCAGAGGCAGTGTCAGGATACAGATTGAAGTCAGCAACAGGCGGGCAGTGACATACAGGAACATAGGGCAGAAACAGTGTCAGAATACAGTCTGAGGTCAGCAACAGGCGGGCGGTGATGTTCAGGAACATAGGGCAGAGGCAGTGTCAGGATACAGGCCGAGGTCAGCAACAGGCAGCCAGTGAGGTACAGGAACATAGGGCAGAGTCAGTGTCAGGATACAGGCCGAGGTCAGCAACAGGTGGGCAGTGATGTACAGCAACATAGGGCAGAGTCAGTGTCAGGATACAGGCCGAGGTCAGCAACAGGTGGGCAGTGATGTGCAGAAACATAGGGCAGAGGCAGTGTCAGGATACAGGCTGAGGTCAGCAACAGGCGGGCAGTGAAGTACAGGAACATAGGGCAGAGGAAGTGTCAGGATAAAGAATGAAGTCAGCAACAGGCGGGCAGTGACATACAGGAACATAGGGCAGAAACAGTGTCAGAATACAGTCTGAGGTCAGCAACAGGCGGGCAGTGATGTGCAGGAACATAGGGCAGAGGCAGTGTCAGGATACAGATTGAAGTCAGCAACAGGCGGGCAGTGACATACAGGAACATAGGGCAGAGTCAGTGTCAGGATACAGGCTGAGGTCAGCAACAGGCGGGCAGTGATGTTCAGGAACATAGGGCAGAGGCAGTGTCAGGATACAGGCCGAGGTCAGCAACAGGCGGGCAGTGTTGTACAGGAACATAGGGCAGAAGCAGTGTCAGGATACAGGCTGAGGTCAGCAACAGGCAGCCAGTGAGGTACAGGAACATAGGGCTAGAGGCAGTGTCAGGATACAGGCTGAGGTCAGCAACAGGTGGGCAGTGATGTACAGGAACATAGGGCAGAGGCAGTGTCAGGATACAGGCCGAGGTCAGCAATAGGCGGGCAGTGTTGTACAGGAACATAGGGCAGAAGCAGTGTCAGGATACAGGCTGAGGTCAGCAACAGGCGGGCAGTGACATACAGGAATATAGGGCAGAGGCAGTGTCAGGATACAGGCCGAGGTCAGCAAAAGGCGGGCAGTGTTGTACAGGAACATAGGGCAGAAGCAGTGTCAGGATACAGGCTGAGGTCAGCAACAGGCGGGCAGTGACATAAAGGAATATAGGGCAGAAGCAGTGTCAGAATACAGTCTGAGGTCAGCAACAGGCGGGCAGTGATGTGCAGGAACATAGGGCAGAGGCAGTGTCAGGATACAGATTGAAGTCAGCAACAGGCGGGCAGTGACATACAGGAACATAGGGCAGAGTCAGTGTCAGGATACAGGCTGAGGTCAGCAACAGGCGGGCAGTGATGTTCAGGAACATAGGGCAGAGGCAGTGTCAGGATACAGGCCGAGGTCAGCAACAGGCGGGCAGTGTTGTACAGGAACATAGGGCAGAAGCAGTGTCAGGATACAGGCTGAGGTCAGCAACAGGCAGCCAGTGAGGTACAGGAACATAGGGCTAGAGGCAGTGTCAGGATACAGGCTGAGGTCAGCAACAGGTGGGCAGTGATGTACAGGAACATAGGGCAGAGGCAGTGTCAGGATACAGGCCGAGGTCAGCAATAGGCGGGCAGTGTTGTACAGGAACATAGGGCAGAAGCAGTGTCAGGATACAGGCTGAGGTCAGCAACAGGCGGGCAGTGACATACAGGAATATAGGGCAGAGGCAGTGTCAGGATACAGGCCGAGGTCAGCAAAAGGCGGGCAGTGTTGTACAGGAACATAGGGCAGAAGCAGTGTCAGGATACAGGCTGAGGTCAGCAACAGGCGGGCAGTGACATAAAGGAATATAGGGCAGAAGCAGTGTCAGGATACAGGCTGAGGTCAGCAACAGGTGGGCAGTGATGTACAGGAACATAGGGCAGAGGCAGTGTCAGGATACAGGCTGAGGTCAGCAACAGGCGGGCAGTGACATACAGGAATATAGGGCAGAGGCAGTGTCAGGGTACAGGCTTAGGTCAGCAACAGGCGGGCAGTGTTGTACAGGAACATAGGGCAGAGGCAGTGTCAGGATACAGGCTGAGGTCAGCAACAGGTGGGCAGTGAAGTACAGGAACATAGTTCAGAGGCAGTGTCAGGATACAGGCCTAGGTCAGCAACAGATGGGCAGTGATGTACAGGAACATAGGGCAGAGGCAGTGTCAGGATACAGACCGAGGTCAGCAACAGATGGGCAGTGATGTACAGGAACATAGGGAAGATGCAGTGTAAGGATACAGGCTGAAGTCAGCAACAGGTGGGCAGTGACGTACAGGGACATAGAGCAGAGGCAGTGTCAGGATACAGATTGAGGTCAGCAACAGGTGGGCAGTGACGTAGAGGAACATAGGGCAGAGGCAGTGTCAGAATACAGGCCGAGGTCAGCAACAGGCGGGCAGTGACGTACAGGAACATAGGGCAGAGGCAGTGTCAGAATACACGCCGAGGTCAGCAACAGGTGGGCAGTGATGTACAGGAACACAGGGCAGAGGCAGTGTCAGAATACAGACTGAGGTCAGCAACAGGTGGGCAGTGTTGTACAGGAACATAGGGCAGAGGCAGTGTCAGAATACACGCCGAGGTCAGCAACAGGCGAGCAGTGTTGTACAGGAACATAGGGCAGAGGCAGTGTCAGGATACAGGCTGAGGTCAGCAACAGGTGGGCAGTGTTGTACAGGAACATAGGGCAGAGGCAGTGTCAGAATACAGACTGAGGTCAGCAACAGGCGAGCAGTGTTGTACAGGAACATAGGGCAGAGGCAGTGTCAGGATACAGGCTGAGGTCAGCAACAGGCGGGCAGTGATGTTCAGGAACATAGGGCAGAGGCAGTGTCAGGATACAGGCCGAGGTCAGCAACAGGCGGGCAGTGTTGTACAGGAACATAGGGCAGAAGCAGTGTCAGGATACAGGCTGAGGTCAGCAACAGGCAGCCAGTGAGGTACAGGAACATAGGGCTAGAGGCAGTGTCAGGATACAGGCTGAGGTCAGCAACAGGTGGGCAGTGATGTACAGGAACATAGGGCAGAGGCAGTGTCAGGATACAGGCCGAGGTCAGCAATAGGCGGGCAGTGTTGTACAGGAACATAGGGCAGAAGCAGTGTCAGGATACAGGCTGAGGTCAGCAACAGGCGGGCAGTGACATACAGGAATATAGGGCAGAGGCAGTGTCAGGATACAGGCCGAGGTCAGCAAAAGGCGGGTAGTGTTGTACAGGAACATAGGGCAGAAGCAGTGTCAGGATACAGGCTGAGGTCAGCAACAGGCGGGCAGTGACATAAAGGAATATAGGGCAGAAGCAGTGTCAGGATACAGGCTGAGGTCAGCAACAGGCGGGCAGTGACATACAGGAATATAGGGCAGAGGCAGTGTCAGGATACAGGCTGAGGTCAGCAACAGGTGGGCAGTGATGTACAGGAACATAGGGCAGAGGCAGTGTCAGGATACAGGCTGAGGTCAGCAACAGGCGGGCAGTGACATACAGGAATATAGGGCAGAGGCAGTGTCAGGGTACAGGCTTAGGTCAGCAACAGGCGGGCAGTGTTGTACAGGAACATAGGGCAGAGGCAGTGTCAGGATACAGGCTGAGGTCAGCAACAGGTGGGCAGTGAAGTACAGGAACATAGTTCAGAGGCAGTGTCAGGATACAGGCCTAGGTCAGCAACAGATGGGCAGTTATGTACAGGAACATAGGGCAGAGGCAGTGTCAGGATACAGACCGAGGTCAGCAACAGATGGGCAGTGATGTACAGGAACATAGGGAAGATGCAGTGTCAGGATACAGGCTGAAGTCAGCAACAGGTGGGCAGTGACGTACAGGGACATAGAGCAGAGGCAGTGTCAGGATACAGATTGAGGTCAGCAACAGGTGGGCAGTGACATACAGGAATATAGGGCAGAGGCAGTGTCAGGATACAGGCTGAGGTCAGCAACAGGTGGGCAGTGATGTACAGGAACATAGGGCAGAGGCAGTGTCAGGATACAGGCTGAGGTCAGCAACAGGCGGGCAGTGACATACAGGAATATAGGGCAGAGGCAGTGTCAGGGTACAGGCTTAGGTCAGCAACAGGCGGGCAGTGTTGTACAGGAACATAGGGCAGAGGCAGTGTCAGGATACAGGCTGAGGTCAGCAACAGGTGGGCAGTGAAGTACAGGAACATAGTTCAGAGGCAGTGTCAGGATACAGGCCTAGGTCAGCAACAGATGGGCAGTGATGTACAGGAACATAGGGCAAAGGCAGTGTCGGGATACAGACCGAGGTCAGCAACAGATGGGCAGTGATGTACAGGAACATAGGGAAGATGCAGTGTCAGGATACAGGCTGAAGTCAGCAACAGGTGGGCAGTGACGTACAGGGACATAGAGCAGAGGCAGTGTCAGGATACAGATTGAGGTCAGCAACAGGTGGGCAGTGACGTAGAGGAACATAGGGCAGAGGCAGTGTCAGAATACAGGCCGAGGTCAGCAACAGGCGGGCAGTGACGTACAGGAACATAGGGCAGAGGCAGTGTCAGAATACACGCCGAGGTCAGCAACAGGTGGGCAGTGATGTACAGGAACACAGGGCAGAGGCAGTGTCAGAATACAGACTGAGGTCAGCAACAGGTGGGCAGTGTTGTACAGGAACATAGGGCAGAGGCAGTGTCAGAATACACGCCGAGGTCAGCAACAGGCGAGCAGTGTTGTACAGGAACATAGGGCAGAGGCAGTGTCAGGATACAGGCTGAGGTCAGCAACAGGTGGGCAGTGTTGTACAGGAACATAGGGCAGAGGCAGTGTCAGAATACAGACTGAGGTCAGCAACAGGCGAGCAGTGTTGTACAGGAACATAGGGCAGAGGCAGTGTCAGGATACAGGCTGAGGTCAGCAACAGGCGGGCAGTGATGTTCAGGAACATAGGGCAGAGGCAGTGTCAGGATACAGGCCGAGGTCAGCAACAGGCGGGCAGTGTTGTACAGGAACATAGGGCAGAAGCAGTGTCAGGATACAGGCTGAGGTCAGCAACAGGCAGCCAGTGAGGTACAGGAACATAGGGCTAGAGGCAGTGTCAGGATACAGGCTGAGGTCAGCAACAGGTGGGCAGTGATGTACAGGAACATAGGGCAGAGGCAGTGTCAGGATACAGGCCGAGGTCAGCAATAGGCGGGCAGTGTTGTACAGGAACATAGGGCAGAAGCAGTGTCAGGATACAGGCTGAGGTCAGCAACAGGCGGGCAGTGACATACAGGAATATAGGGCAGAGGCAGTGTCAGGATACAGGCCGAGGTCAGCAAAAGGCGGGTAGTGTTGTACAGGAACATAGGGCAGAAGCAGTGTCAGGATACAGGCTGAGGTCAGCAACAGGCGGGCAGTGACATAAAGGAATATAGGGCAGAAGCAGTGTCAGGATACAGGCTGAGGTTAGCAACAGGCGGGCAGTGACATACAGGAATATAGGGCAGAGGCAGTGTCAGGATACAGGCTGAGGTCAGCAACAGGTGGGCAGTGATGTACAGGAACATAGGGCAGAGGCAGTGTCAGGATACAGGCTGAGGTCAGCAACAGGCGGGCAGTGACATACAGGAATATAGGGCAGAGGCAGTGTCAGGGTACAGGCTTAGGTCAGCAACAGGCGGGCAGTGTTGTACAGGAACATAGGGCAGAGGCAGTGTCAGGATACAGGCTGAGGTCAGCAACAGGTGGGCAGTGAAGTACAGGAACATAGTTCAGAGGCAGTGTCAGGATACAGGCCTAGGTCAGCAACAGATGGGCAGTTATGTACAGGAACATAGGGCAGAGGCAGTGTCAGGATACAGACCGAGGTCAGCAACAGGTGGGCAGTGATGTACAGGAACATAGGGAAGATGCAGTGTCAGGATACAGGCTGAAGTCAGCAACAGGTGGGCAGTGACGTACAGGGACATAGAGCAGAGGCAGTGTCAGGATACAGATTGAGGTCAGCAACAGGTGGGCAGTGACGTAGAGGAACATAGGGCAGAGGCAGTGTCAGAATACAGGCCGAGGTCAGCAACAGGCGGGCAGTGACGTACAGGAACATAGGGCAGAGGCAGTGTCAGAATACACGCCGAGGTCAGCAACAGGTGGGCAGTGATGTACAGGAACACAGGGCAGAGGCAGTGTCAGAATACAGACTGAGGTCAGCAACAGGTGGGCAGTGTTGTACAGGAACATAGGGCAGAGGCAGTGTCAGAATACATGCCGAGGTCAGCAACAGGCGAGCAGTGTTGTACAGGAACATAGGGCAGAGGCAGTGTCAGGATACAGGCTGAGGTCAGCAACAGGTGGGCAGTGTTGTACAGGAACATAGGGCAGAGGCAGTGTCAGAATACAGACTGAGGTCAGCAACAGGCGAGCAGTGTTGTACAGGAACATAGGGCAGAGGCAGTGTCAGGATACAGGCTGAGGTCAGCAACAGGCGGGCAGTGATGTTCAGGAACATAGGGCAGAGGCAGTGTCAGGATACAGGCCGAGGTCAGCAACAGGCGGGCAGTGTTGTACAGGAACATAGGGCAGAAGCAGTGTCAGGATACAGGCTGAGGTCAGCAACAGGCAGCCAGTGAGGTACAGGAACATAGGGCTAGAGGCAGTGTCAGGATACAGGCTGAGGTCAGCAACAGGTGGGCAGTGATGTACAGGAACATAGGGCAGAGGCAGTGTCAGGATACAGGCCGAGGTCAGCAATAGGCGGGCAGTGTTGTACAGGAACATAGGGCAGAAGCAGTGTCAGGATACAGGCTGAGGTCAGCAACAGGCGGGCAGTGACATACAGGAATATAGGGCAGAGGCAGTGTCAGGATACAGGCCGAGGTCAGCAAAAGGCGGGTAGTGTTGTACAGGAACATAGGGCAGAAGCAGTGTCAGGATACAGGCTGAGGTCAGCAACAGGCGGGCAGTGACATAAAGAAATATAGGGCAGAAGCAGTGTCAGGATACAGGCTGAGGTCAGCAACAGGCGGGCAGTGACATACAGGAATATAGGGCAGAGGCAGTGTCAGGATACAGGCTGAGGTCAGCAACAGGTGGGCAGTGATGTACAGGAACATAGGGCAGAGGCAGTGTCAGGATACAGGCTGAGGTCAGCAACAGGCGGGCAGTGACATACAGGAATATAGGGCAGAGGCAGTGTCAGGGTACAGGCTTAGGTCAGCAACAGGCGGGCAGTGTTGTACGGGAACATAGGGCAGAGGCAGTGTCAGGATACAGGCTGAGGTCAGCAACAGGTGGGCAGTGAAGTACAGGAACATAGTTCAGAGGCAGTGTCAGGATACAGGCCTAGGTCAGCAACAGATGGGCAGTGATGTACAGGAACATAGGGCAGAGGCAGTGTCAGGATACAGACCGAGGTCAGCAACAGATGGGCAGTGATGTACAGGAACATAGGGAAGATGCAGTGTCAGGATACAGGCTGAAGTCAGCAACAGGTGGGCAGTGACGTACAGGGACATAGAGCAGAGGCAGTGTCAGGATACAGATTGAGGTCAGCAACAGGTGGGCAGTGACGTAGAGGAACATAGGGCAGAGGCAGTGTCAGAATACAGGCCGAGGTCAGCAACAGGCGGGCAGTGACGTACAGGAACATAGGGCAGAGGCAGTGTCAGAATACATGCCGAGGTCAGCAACAGGTGGGCAGTGATGTACAGGAACATAGGGCAGAGGCAGTGTCAGAATACAGACTGAGGTCAGCAACAGGTGGGCAGTGTTGTACAGGAACATAGGGCAGAGGCAGTGTCAGAATACACGCCGAGGTCAGCAACAGGCGAGCAGTGTTGTACAGGAACATAGGGCAGAGGCAGTGTCAGGATACAGGCTGAGGTCAGCAACAGGTGGGCAGGGTTGTACAGGAACATAGGGCAGAGGCAGTGTCAGAATACAGACTGAGGTCAGCAACAGGCGAGCAGTGTTGTACAGGAACATAGGGCAGAGGCAGTGTCAGGATACAGGCTGAGGTCAGCAACAGGTGAGCAGTGACATACAGGAACATAGGGCAGAGGCAGTTTTAGGATACAGGCTGAGGTCAGCAACAGGCGGGCAGTGACGTACAGGAACATAGGGCAGAGTCAGTGTCAGTATACAGGCTGAGGTCAGCAACAGGTGGGCAGTGGCGTACAGGAACATAGGGCAGAGGCAGTGTCAGGATACAGATTGAGGTCAGCAACAGGCAGGCAGTGACATACAGGAAAATAGGGCAGGGTCAGTGTCAGAATACAGGCTGAGGTCAGCAACAGGCGGGCAGTGACATACAGGAACATAGGGCAGAGGCAGTGTCAGGATACAGGCTGAGGTCAGTCGGGCAGTGGAGTCCAAAACACAGGCTGGGGTCAGCAACAGGCAGACAAGGATCCAGAAGCCGGTCACAGGCAAGGCGGGTCATACATTGGAAGGCGGGAGTATCAGGTTGGGTCGAAGGAAAAATCAGGAACAAGCTGAAGACACCCTGTCCACTTCATATAGACCATTTTGTGGCGGTTCCGGTGCCAAGTGTACATGAGCGTCTACGCACACACACCCCTGAGCATGCACACCAACGCTCATATGTGTCTCGTACCGACTAAAATGTAATTCATTACAAAAAAATATAAAATCCTACAGAAACCAGGAGTGATGGAACCCTCCAACAACAATCCTCCCCCTCCCCCCACCATACACACAGAGCTCCTGCACTGGGCATTGCAGTCTACCAGCACCAGCTGGGGGTAGTCGTGAGTCCACCATCACCTTCCCCAGATCACAGAAGTCTAGAATGTCCTATTCTCCATTAGAGGTCATTAGAAGGATTCTTACCACCATCAGCCACCCCTCATAGCGGAGGACAATCCCGATGGTAGAGTGTCAGGACCTTCATGGTGTTCTGGCTGTGACTTCTCTCTGACGGCTCGTCTGTGGTTTTTCTTGTTTCATCTTTGAGCTGTGATAAGAAAAGAGAAGTATTGAGGCAATTTCCTCTTTCGCAGAATGAAGGCAACGTGCAATCTGTAACTTCACACAACTGACAACTTACCAAATATAGGAGCCCACCGCGCCGCGAGGAGGAACCCCGAGCTAAGGAGGCCAGAACAAGGACCCCACCCATAGGAGGGCAGCACCTAGGAACCCATCCATGGAAGGGCAGCACCTAGGAACCCATCCATGGGAGGGCAGCACCTAGCAACCCATCCATGGGAGGGCAGCACCTAGGAACCCATCCATGGGAGGGCAGCACCTAGGAACCCATCCATGGGAGGGCAGCACCTAGCAACCCATCCATGGGAGGGCAGCACCTAGGAACCCATCCATGGGAGGGCAGCACCTAGGAACTCATCCATAGGAAGGCAGCACCTAGCAACCCATCTATGGAAGGGCAGCACCTAGGAACCCATCCATGGGAGGGCAGCACCTAGCAACCCATCTATGGAAGGGCAGCAACTAGCAACCCATCCACAGGAGGGCAGCACCTAGGAACCCATCCACGGGAGGGCAAGCACCTAGCAACCCATCCATGGGAGGGCAGCACCTAGCAACCCATCCATGGGAGTGCATCACCTAGCAAACCAACCACAGGAGGGCAGCACCTAGGAACCCATCCACGGGAGGGCAGCACCTAGCAACCCATCCAAGGGAGGGCAGCACCTAGCAACCCATCCACGGGAGGCAGCACCTAGCAACCCATCCATGGGAGTGCATCACCTAGCAACCCAACCACAGGAGGGCAGCACCTAGGAACCCATCCACGGGAGGGCAGCACCTAGCAACCCATCCATGGGAGGGCAGCAACTAGCAACCCATCCACGTAGGGCAGCACCTAGCAACCCATCCATGGGAGGGCAGCACCTAGCAACCCATCCACGGGAGGGCAGCACCTAGCAACTCATCCATGGCAGGGTAGCACCTAGCAACCCATCCACGGGAGGGCAGCACCTAGCAACCCATCCATGGGAGGGCAGCACCTAGCAACCCATCCACGGGAGGGCAGCACCTAGCAACCCATCCAAGGGAGGGCAGCACCTAGGAACCCATCCATGGGTGAGCAGCACCTAGCAACCCATCCACGGGAGGGCAGCACCTAGGAACCCATCCACGGGAGTGCAGCACCTAGGAACCCATCCATGGGAGGGCAGCACCTAGAAACCCATCCTTGGGAGGGCAGCACCTAGGAACCCATCCATGGGAGGGCAGCACCTAGGAACCCATCCATGGGAGGGCAGCACCTAGCAACCCATCCACGGGAGAGCAGCACCTAGCAACCCATCCATGGGAGGGCAGCACCTAGCAACCCATCCATGGGAGGGCAACACATAGTAACCCATCCATGGGAGGGCAGCATCTAGGAACCCATCCATAGGAGGGCAGCACCTAGCAACCCATCCATGGGAGGCAGCACCTAGCAACCCATCCACGGGAGGGCAGCACCTAGCAACCCATCCATGGGAGGGCAGCACCTAGCAACCCATCCATGGGAGGGCAACGCATAGTAACCCATCCATGGGAGGAGAGCATCTAGGAACCCATCCATAGGAGGGCAGCACCTAGGAACCCATCCATGGGAGGGCAGCACCTAGGAACCCATCCATGGGAGGGCAGCACCTAGGAACCCACCCACGGGAGGGCAGCACCTAGGAACCCATCCATGGGAGGGCAGTCAGGGATAGCGGAAGGTTTGGTGTCAGGGTCAGCAGGTTTGGTGTCAGGGTCAGCGGAAGGTTTGGTGTCAGGGTCAGCGGAAGGTTTGGTGTCAGGGTCCGCGGAAGGTTTGATGTCAGGGTCAGCGGAAGGTTTGGTGTCAGGGTCAGCGGAAGGTTTGGTGTCAGGGTCAGCAGAAGGTTTGGTGTCAGGGTCAGCGGAAGGTTTGGTGTCAGGGTCAGGGGAAGGTTTGGTGTCAGGGTCAGCAGGTTTTGTGTCAGGGTTAGCGGAAGGTATGGTGTCAGGGATAGTGGAAGGTTTAGTGTAATGCCCCGTACACACGGTCGGACTTTCCGACGGAAAATGTGTGATAGGACCTTGTTGTCGGAAATTCCGATCGTGTGTGGGCTCCATCACACATTTTCCATCGGATTTTCTGACACACAAAGTTTGAGAGCAGGCTATAAAATTTTCCGACAACAAAATCCGTTGTCGGAAATTCCGATCGTGTGTACACAAATCCGACGCACAAAGCTATTGGCTACTGCCCCGTTTATAGTCCCGACGTACGTGCTTTACGTCACCGCGTTCAGAATGACGGATTTTCCGACAACTTTGTGTGACTGTGTGTATGCAAGACAAGTTTGAGCCAACATCCGTCTGAAAAAATCCATGGATTTTGTTGTCGGAATGTCCGATCAATGTCTGACCGTGTGTACGGGGCATTAGGGATAGTGGAAGGTTTACTGTTAGGGATAGTGGAATGTTTGGTATCAGGGTCAGCAGAAGGTTTCCATGGTTTCACCCTCTACCCACCTCCCAGTACCTCCCCATGGTTCCACCTTCTACCCTCCTCCCAGTACCGTCCCATGGTTCTATCCCTTACCCACCTCCCAGTACCACCCCATGGTTCCACCCCCTACCCACCTCCCAGTACCGGACCATGGTTCCACCCACCACCCACCTCTGAGCACCGTCCCATGATTCTGCCCCATACACAGCTCCCAGTACCACCCCATGGTTCCACCCCCTACCCACCTCCCAGTACCGGACCATGGTTCCACCCTCCACCCACCTCTGAGCACCGTCCCATGATTCCGCACCCTTCCCACCTCTGAGCACTGCCCCATGGTTCCACCCCTACTCATGTTCCAGTACCGACCCATGGTTCCACCTCCTACCCACCTCCCAGTACCGTATCATGGTTCAGCCCCATACCCACCACTGAGCACTGTCCCATGGTTCCGCCCCCTACCCACCTCCCATTACCGCTCCATAGTTACACCCCCTACCCACCTCCCAGTACCTCCCCATGGTTCCACCCCTACCCACCTCCCAGTACCGCCCCATGGTTCCACCCCCCTACCCAGCTTTTAGCATTGTTCCATGGTTCCATCCCTTACTCACTTCTTAGTACTGCCCCATGGTTCTGCCCCTACTCACCTCTTAGTACTGCCCAATGGTTCCACCCCCTACCTACCTCCCAGTACCATACCATGGTTCCATCCCCCTACCCACCTCCCAGTTCCACCCCTACTCACCTCCCATACCGTATCATGGTTCTGTCCAATACCCACCACTGAGCACTGTCCCAGGTTTCCACCCACCTCCCAGTACCGCCCCATGGTTCCACCCCTACCCACCTTCCAGTACCCGACCATGGTTCCACCCCTACCCACCTTCCAGTACCGCCCCATGGTTCCACCCCCTACCCACCTCCCAGTACCGCCCCATGGTTCCACCCCCTACCCACCTCCCAGTACCGCCCCATGGTTCCTCCCCCTACCCACCTCCCAGTACCGCCCCATGGTTCCACCCCTACCCACCTTCCAGTACCGCCCCATGGTTCCACCCCCTACCCACCTCCCAGTACCGCCCCATGGTTCCACCCCTACCCACCTTCCAGTACCGCCCCATGGTTCCTCCCCCTACCCACCTCCCAGTACCGCCCCGTGGTTCCACCCCTACCCACCTTTCAGTACCGCCCCATGGTTCCACCCCCTACCCACCTCCCAGTACCGCCCCATGTTTCCACCCCCTTGCCATCTCCCAGTACCGCCCCATGGTTCCACCCCTACCCACCTTCCAGTACCTCCCCGTGGTTCCACCCCTACCCACCTCTCAGTACCGCCCCGTGGTTCCACCCCCTACCCACCTCCCAGTACCGCCCCATGGTTCCACCCCCTACCCATCTCCCAGTACCGCCCCATGGTTCCACCCCCTACTCACCTCCCAGTACCGCCCCATGGTTCCACCCCCTACTCACCTCCCAGTACCGCCCCATGGTTCCACCCCTACCCATATCCCAGTACCGCCCCATGGTTCCACCCCCTACTCACCTCCCAGTACCGCCCCATGGTTCCACCCCCTACCCATCTCCCAGTACCGCCCCATGGTTCCACCCCTACCCACCTCCCAGTACCGCCCCATGGTTCCACCCCCTACCTATCTCCCAGTACCGCCCCATGGTTCCACCCCTACCCATATCCCAGTACCGCCCCATGATTCCACCCCTACCCACCTTCCAGTACCGCCCCATGGTTCCACCCCCTACCCACCTCCCAGTACCGCCCCATGGTTCCACCCCTACCCACCTTCCAGTACCGCCCCATGGTTCCACCCCCTACTCACCTCCCAGTACCGCCCCATGGTTCCACCCCTACCCATATCCCAGTACCGCCCCATGGTTCCACCCCCTACCCACCTCCCAGTACCGCCCCATGGTTCCACCCCTACCCACCTTCCAGTACCGCCCCATGGTTCCACCCCCTACCCACCTTCCGGTACCGCCCCATGGTTCCACCCCCTACCCACCTCCCAGTACCGCCCCATGGTTCCACCCCCTACTCACCTCCCAGTACCGCCCCATGGTTCCACCCCTACCCACCTTCCAGTACCGCCCCATGGTTCCACCCCCTACCCACCTTCCGGTACCGCCCCATGGTTCCACCCCTACCCACCTTCCAGTACCGCCCCATGGTTCCACCCCTACCCACCTTCCAGTACCGCCCCATGGTTCCACCCCCTACCCACCTTCCAGTACCGCCCCATGGTTCCACCCCCTACTCACCTCCCAGTACCGCCCCATGGTTCCACCCCTACCCACCTTCCAGTACCGCCCCATGGTTCCACCCCCTACCCACCTTCCGGTACCGCCCCATGGTTCCACCCCTACCCACCTTCCAGTACCGCCCCATGGTTCCACCCCTACCCACCTTCCAGTACCGCCCCATGGTTCCACCCCCTACCCACCTTCCAGTACCGCCCCATGGTTCCACCCCCTACCCACCTCCCAGTACCTCCCCATGGTTCCGCCCCCTACCCACCTTCCAGTACCTCCCCATGATTCCACCCCTACCCACCTTCCAGTACCGCCCCATGGTTCCACCCCCTACCCACCTCCCAGTACCTCCCCATGGTTCCACCCCCTACCCACCTTCCAGTACCGCCCCTTTTAGAGAAGACACAACCAAGTATAATTTTTTGCTACTAAGTAATTTGTATGGAAATTGTTAATGATGACAAGAACAATAGTAAATTAGATACCCTGCAGTGAACAAAATAGACCCCACCGCAGTAACAGTAGACCCCCCAGCAACAATAGATCCCCTATGCAACAATGGACCCCCCCAGTAGCAACAACAGATTTCTCAGCAACCAGCATCAATAGACCCCTCCCTCAACAGTAGATCCCTCCCAGTAACAGTAGACCTACCCAACAACTGTAGACCCCCACACAGAAATAGATCCCCCATCCTCCCTTGCCATGCATACAGTCAGTGCTGGGGGTTCCGGACCTGCAGATAGGTCTGATGTTGGGTGTGTAACGTTGGGCTCGGTTCTGTATATCCGGATTATATGGAGAATTTATATCTCATTAAACCCGAAGCCAGAAATCTCCTATATTCCATCGACCAATCATTAGATGAGGCGGCTGCATTTGTTTTCTTTTCTCCCCTCTGTTTTCACCTGGTGATCCGGCCAGTAACACCCCTCCTATATTAGAGCGCCCCCCCCCCCACTCTGGAGGAAGGAGCACAGGAGGCACAGCGGACAGCAGCATTGTCAGTGTGGGGGGAGGGGAGGGTCCGATGAACTAGGAAATTTAGATACACTAACAAATTAAACCTGAACTCCGGATCACTTTATAATCTGTAACAGTTTTCCTCCTTTTGGGATAAAGGCTTTACATCAATAAATACAAGCTGATCATTGTAAGCACCCCTGTCAGTGGTAAATGGTTTGTCTCTTCTCTCTAACTAATATGTATGCAGGACAGCTTGTGCTTTTGAAAAACAAGAGACCTAATGGCAGGATCACCAGGTGAAAATAAAGGAAAGAAAACGAATGCAGCCGTCACATCTAAGAATCGGTCGTCTGCAATATAAGAAATGTTTGATTTTGGGTGTAAAATTAGTGATGTGGGTGTGCAGGAAACCCAGGTGTGAGCACAGCGGGGGAGGGGGGGATAACGATCGTCTCCTCTGCAGATTGTGTAAGTTTTGCCCCCTTACATAGAAATGAAGGGTCTATAATTTTTATCATAGGTGTATTTTATATGATAGAGACAGAATATCAACCAAAAATCCAGAAAAATCACACAATACAAATGTTATAAATGGAGTAAAATAAGTATTTGCTCCCCTTAGTAGTTGGTGGAGAAACCCTTGTTGGAGATCACAGAGGTCAGACGTTTCTTGTAGGTGGTGATCAGTTTCCACACATCTCAGGAGGGATTTTCTCTTCTTTACAGATCTTCTCTAAATCCTGAAGGTTTCTTGGCACCTCGAAGTTTCATCTCCTCCATACATTTTCTATAGGATTAAGGTCTGGAGACTGGATAGGCCACTCCATGATCTTCATGTGCTTCTTCTGGAGCCCCTCCTTTGTTGCCTTGGCGATATGTTTTGGGTCATTGTCATGCTGGAAGACCCATCCATGACCCATCTTCAGTGTTCTGGATGAGGGAAGAAGGTTCTCCTCCAAGATCTTACAATACATGGCCCCGCCCATTGGCCCCTCAATGCGGCAAAGTCGGCCTGAACCTTTATCAGAGAAACAGCCCAAATCATCATGTTTCCAAATCCGTGTGTGACTGTAGGGATGATGTGTGACTGTAGGGATGATGTGACTGTAGGGATGGTGTGTGACTGTAGGGATGATGTGTGACTGTAGGGATGATGTGACTGTAGGGATGATGTGTGACTGTAGGGATGGGGTGTGACTGTAGGGATGATGTGACTGTAGGGATGATGTGTGACTGTAGGGATGATGTGTGACTGTAGGGATGGTGTGTGACTGTAGGGATGATGTGACTGTAGGGATGGGGTGTGACTGTAGGGATGATGTGACTGTAGGGATGATGTGACTGTAGGGATGATGTGACTGTAGGGATGATGTGACTGTAGGGATGATGTGACTGTAGGGATGGTGTGTGACTGTAGGGATGATGTGTGACTGTAGGGATGATGTGACTGTAGGGATGATGTGACTGTAGGGATGATGTGTGACTGTAGGGATGGAGTGTGACTGTAGGGATGATGTGACTGTAGGGATGATGTGTGACTGTAGGGATGGGGTGTGACTGTAGGGATGATGTGACTGTAGGGATGATGTGTGACTGTAGGGATGATGTGACTGTAGGGATGGTGTGTGACTGTAGGGATGATGTGTGACTGTAGGGATGATGTGACTGTAGGGATGATGTGTGACTGTAGGGATGATGTGTGACTGTAGGGATGATGTGACTGTAGGGATGATGTGACTGTAGGGATGATGTGTGACTGTAGGGATGGAGTGTGACTGTAGGGATGATGTGACTGTAGGGATGATGACTGTAGGGATGATGATGTGACTGTAGGGATGATGTGTGACTGTAGGGATGGTGTGTGACTGCAGGGATGGGGTGTGACTGTAGGGATGGAGTGTGACTGTAGGGATGATGTGACTGTAGGGATGATGACTGTAGGGATGATGATGTGACTGTAGGGATGATGTGACTGTAGGGATGGTGTGTGACTGTAGGGATGATGTGTGACTGTAGGGATGATGTGACTGTAGGGATGATGTGACTGTAGGGATGGTGTGTGACTGTAGGGATGATGTGACTGTAGGGATGGTGTGTGACTGTAGGGATGGTGTGTGACTGTAGGGATGAGGTGTGACTGTAGGGATGATGTGTGACTGTAGGGATGGGGTGTGACTGTAGGGATGATGTGTGACTGTAGGGATGGGGTGTGACTGTAGGGATGGGGTGTGACTGTAGGGATGGTGTGTGACTGTAGGGATGGTGTGTGACTGTAGGGATGGTGTGTGACTGTAGGGATGATGTGTGACTGTAGGGATGGGGTGTGACTGTAGGGATGATGTGTGACTGTAGGGATGGGGTGTGACTGTAGGGATGGGGTGTGACTGTAGGGATGGTGTGTGACTGTAGGGATGGTGTGTGACTGTAGGGATGGTGTGTGACTGTAGGGATGATGTGTGACTGTAGGGATGGGGTGTGACTGTAGGGATGATGTGTGACTGTAGGGATGATGTGTGACTGTAGGGATGGTGTGTGACTGTAGGGATGGTGTGTGACTGTAGGGATGGTGTGTGACTGTAGGGATGAGGTGTGACTGTAGGGATGGTGTGTGACTGTAGGGATGGTGTGTGACTGTAGGGATGGTGTGTGACTGTAGGGATGATGTGTGACTGTAGGGATGGGGTGTGACTGTAGGGATGATGTGTGACTGTAGGGATGATGTGACTGTAGGGATGATGTGACTGTAGGGATGATGTGACTGTAGGGATGGTGTGTGACTGTAGGGATGATGTGTGACTGTAGGGATGATGTGTGACTGTAGGGATGGGGTGTGACTGTAGGGATAATGTGTGACTGTAGGGATGATGTGACTGTAGGGATGATGTGTGACTGTAGGGATGATGTGACTGTAGGGATGATGTGTGACTGTAGGGATAGGGTGTGACTGTAGGGATGGTGTGTGACTGTAGGGATGATGTGACTGTAGGGATGATGTGTGACTGTAGGGATGATGTGTGACTGTAGGGATGGTGTGTGACTGTAGGGATGGTGTGTGACTGTAGGGATGGTGTGTGACTGTAGGGATGATGTGACTGTAGGGATGATGTGACTGTAGGGATGGTGTGTGACTGTAGGGATGATGTGACTGTAGGGATGATGTGTGACTGTAGGGATGATGTGTGACTGTAGTGATGGTGTGTGACTGTAGGGATGATGTGACTGTAGGGATGGTGTGTGACTGTAGGGATGATGTGACTGTAGGGATGGTGTGTGACTGTAGGGATGATGTGACTGTAGGGATGATGTGTGACTGTAGGGATGATGTGTGACTGTAGTGATGGTGTGACTGTAGGGATGGTGTGTGACTGTAGGGATGGTGTGTGACTGTAGGGATGATGTGACTGTAGGGATGGTGTGTGACTGTAGGGATGATGTGTGACTGTAGGGATGATGTGACTGTAGGGATGGTGTGTGACTGTAGGGATGATGTGTGACTGTAGGGATGATGTGTGACTGTAGGGATGATGTGACTGTAGTGATGGTGTGTGACTGTAGGGATGATGTGACTGTAGGGATGGTGTGTGACTGTAGGGATGATGTGTGACTGTAGGGATGATGTGACTGTAGGGATGATGTATGACTGTAGGGATGATGATGTGACTGTAGGGATGATGTGTGACTGTAGGGATGATGTGACTGTAGGGATGATGTGACTGTAGGGATGATGTGTGACTGTAGGGATGATGTGTGACTGTAGGGATGATGTGTGACTGTAGGGATGATGTGTGACTGTAGGGATGATGTGACTGTAGGGATGATGTGACTGTAGGGATGATGTGTGACTGTAGGGATGATGTGTGACTGTAGGGATGATGTGTGACTGTAGGGATGATGTGTGACTGTAGGGATGATGTGACTGTAGGGATGATGTGACTGTAGGGATGGTGTGTGACTGTAGGGATGATGTGTGACTGTAGGGATGATGTGTGACTGTAGGGATGATGTGTGACTGTAGGGATGATGTGTGACTGTAGGGATGATGTGACTGTAGGGATGATGTGACTGTAGGGATGGGGTGTGACTGTAGGGATGGGGTGTGACTGTAGAGATGATGTGACTGTAGGGATGGTGTGTGACTGTAGGGATGATGTGTGACTGTAGGGATGATGTGACTGTAGGGATGATGTGTGACTGTAGGGATGGTGTGTGACTGTAGGGATGGTGTGTGACTGTAGGGATGATGTGACTGTAGGGATGATGTGTGACTGTAGGGATGATGTATGACTGTAGGGATGATGATGTGACTGTAGGGATGATGTGTGACTGTAGGGATGGTGTGTGACTGTAGGGATGATGTGTGACTGTAGGGATGATGTGACTGTAGGGATGGTGTGTGACTGTAGGGATGGTGTGTGACTGTAGGGATGATGTGACTGTAGGGATGATGTGTGACTGTAGGGATGATGTATGACTGTAGGGATGATGATGTGACTGTAGGGATGATGTGTGACTGTAGGGATGATGTGACTGTAGGGATGATGTGACTGTAGGGATGATGTGTGACTGTAGGGATGATGTGTGACTGTAGGGATGATGTGTGACTGTAGGGATGATGTGACTGTAGGGATGATGTCACTGTAGGGATGATGTGTGACTGTAGGGATGATGTGTGACTGTAGGGATAATGTGTGACTGTAGGGATGATGTGTGACTGTAGGGATGATGTGACTGTAGGGATGGTGTGTGACTGTAGGGATGATGTGACTGTAGGGATGATGTGTGACTGTAGGGATGATGTGTGACTGTAGTGATGGTGTGTGACTGTAGGGATGATGTGACTGTAGGGATGGTGTGTGACTGTAGGGATGATGTGACTGTAGGGATGGTGTGTGACTGTAGGGATGATGTGACTGTAGGGATGATGTGTGACTGTAGGGATGATGTGTGACTGTAGTGATGGTGTGTGACTGTAGGGATGATGTGACTGTAGGGATGGTGTGTGACTGTAGGGATGATGTGTGACTGTAGGGATGATGTGTGACTGTAGGGATGATGTGACTGTAGTGATGGTGTGTGACTGTAGGGATGATGTGACTGTAGGGATGGTGTGTGACTGTAGGGATGATGTGTGACTGTAGGGATGATGTGACTGTAGGGATGATGTATGACTGTAGGGATGATGATGTGACTGTAGGGATGATGTGTGACTGTAGGGATGATGTGACTGTAGGGATGATGTGACTGTAGGGATGATGTGTGACTGTAGGGATGATGTGTGACTGTAGGGATGATGTGTGACTGTAGGGATGATGTGTGACTGTAGGGATGATGTGACTGTAGGGATGATGTGACTGTAGGGATGATGTGTGACTGTAGGGATGATGTGTGACTGTAGGGATGATGTGTGACTGTAGGGATGATGTGTGACTGTAGGGATGATGTGACTGTAGGGATGATGTGACTGTAGGGATGGTGTGTGACTGTAGGGATGATGTGTGACTGTAGGGATGATGTGTGACTGTAGGGATGATGTGTGACTGTAGGGATGATGTGTGACTGTAGGGATGATGTGACTGTAGGGATGATGTGACTGTAGTGATGGTGTGTGACTGTAGAGATGATGTGACTGTAGGGATGGTGTGTGACTGTAGGGATGATGTGTGACTGTAGGGATGATGTGACTGTAGGGATGATGTGTGACTGTAGGGATGGTGTGTGACTGTAGGGATGGTGTGTGACTGTAGGGATGATGTGACTGTAGGGATGATGTGTGACTGTAGGGATGATGTATGACTGTAGGGATGATGATGTGACTGTAGGGATGATGTGTGACTGTAGGGATGGTGTGTGACTGTAGGGATGATGTGTGACTGTAGGGATGATGTGACTGTAGGGATGGTGTGTGACTGTAGGGATGGTGTGTGACTGTAGGGATGATGTGACTGTAGGGATGATGTGTGACTGTAGGGATGATGTATGACTGTAGGGATGATGATGTGACTGTAGGGATGATGTGTGACTGTAGGGATGATGTGACTGTAGGGATGATGTGACTGTAGGGATGATGTGTGACTGTAGGGATGATGTGTGACTGTAGGGATGATGTGTGACTGTAGGGATGATGTGACTGTAGGGATGATGTCACTGTAGGGATGATGTGTGACTGTAGGGATGATGTGTGACTGTAGGGATGATGTGACTGTAGGGATGGTGTGTGACTGTAGGGATGATGTGACTGTAGGGATGATGTGTGACTGTAGGGATGATGTGTGACTGTAGTGATGGTGTGTGACTGTAGGGATGATGTGACTGTAGGGATGGTGTGTGACTGTAGGGATGATGTGTGACTGTAGGGATGATGTGTGACTGTAGGGATGATGTGACTGTAGTGATGGTGTGTGACTGTAGGGATGATGTGACTGTAGGGATGATGTGTGACTGTAGGGATGGTGTGTGACTGTAGGGATGATGTGTGACTGTAGGGATGGTGTGTGACTGTAGGGATGATGTGTGACTGTAGGGATGATGTGACTGTAGGGATGATGTATGACTGTAGGGATGATGATGTGACTGTAGGGATGATGTGTGACTGTAGGGATGATGTGACTGTAGGGATGATGTGTGACTGTAGGGATGATGTGTGACTGTAGGGATGATGTGTGACTGTAGGGATGATGTGTGACTGTAGGGATGATGTGTGACTGTAGGGATGATGTGACTGTAGTGATGGTGTGTGACTGTAGGGATGATGTGTTAATGTAGGGATGATGTGACTGTAGGGATGATGTGTGACTGTAGGGATGGTGTGTGACTGTAGGGATGATGTGTGACTGTAGGGATGGTGTGTGACTGTAGGGATGATGTGTGACTGTAGGGATGGTGTGTGACTGTAGGGATGATGTGTGACTGTAGGGATGGTGTGTGACTGTAGGGATGATGTGTGACTGTAGGGATGGTGTGTGACTGTAGGGATGATGTGTGACTGTAGGGATGATGTGTGACTGTAGGGATGGTGTGTGACTGTAGGGATGGTGTGTGACTGTAGGGATGATGTGACTGTAGGGATGATGTGTGACTGTAGGGATGATGTATGACTGTAGGGATGATGATGTGACTGTAGGGATGATGTGTGACTGTAGGGATGATGTGACTGTAGGGATGATGTGACTGTAGGGATGATGTGTGACTGTAGGGATGATGTGTGACTGTAGGGATGATGTGTGACTGTAGGGATGGTGTGTGACTGTAGGGATGATGTGTGACTGTAGGGATGGTGTGTGACTGTAGGGATGATGTGTGACTGTAGGGATGATGTGTGACTGTAGGGATGATGTGACTGTAGGGATGATGTGTGACTGTAGGGATGATGTGTGACTGTAGGGATGATGTGACTGTAGGGATGATGTGACTGTAGGGATGGTGATGTGACTGTAGGGATGATGTGTGACTGTAGGGATGATGTGTGACTGTAGCGATGGTGTGTGACTGTAGGGATGATGTGACTGTAGGGATGATGTGACTGTAGGGATGGTGATGTGACTGTAGGGATGATGTGTGACTGTAGGGATGGTGTGTGACTGTAGGGATGATGTGTGACTGTAGGGATGATGTGTGACTGTAGGGATGGTGTGTGACTGTAGGGATGATGTGTGACTGTAGGGATGATGTGTGACTGTAGGGATGATGTGTGACTGTAGGGATGATGTGACTGTAGGGATGATGATGTGACTGTAGGGATGGTGTGTGACTGTAGGGATGATGTGTGACTGTAGGGATGATGTGTGACTGTAGGGATGATGTGACTGTAGGGATGATGTGACTGTAGGGATGATGTGACTGTAGGGATGATGTGACTGTAGGGATGATGTGACTGTAGTGATGGTGTGTGACTGTAGGGATGATGTGTGACTGTAGGGATGGGGTGTGACTGTAGGGATGGTGTGTGACTGTAGGGATGGTGTGTGACTGTAGGGATGATGTGTGACTGTAGGGATGATGTGTGACTGTAGGGATGATGTGTGACTGTAGGGATGATGTGTGACTGTAGGGATGATGTGTGACTGTAGGGATGATGTGTGACTGTAGGGATGATGTGTGACTGTAGGGATGATGTGACTGTAGGGATGATGATGTGACTGTAGGGATGGTGTGTGACTGTAGGGATGATGTGTGACTGTAGGGATGATGATGTGACTGTAGGGATGATGTGTGACTGTAGGGATGATGTGACTGTAGGGATGGTGTGAGACTGTAGGGATGGTGTGTGACTGTAGGGATGATGTGTGACTGTAGGGATGATGTGTGACTGTAGGGATGATGTGACTGTAGGGATGATGTGACTGTAGGGATGATGTGTGACTGTAGGGATGATGTGTGACTGTAGGGATGATGTGTGACTGTAGGGATGGTGTGTGACTGTAGGGATGATGTGTGACTGTAGGGATGGTGTGTGACTGTAGGGATGATGTGTGACTGTAGTGATGGTGTGTGACTGTAGGGATGATGTGACTGTAGGGATGATGTGTGACTGTAGGGATGATGTGTGACTGTAGTGATGGTGTGTGACTGTAGGGATGATGTGACTGTAGGGATGGTGTGTGACTGTAGGGATGGTGTGTGACTGTAGGGATGATGTGACTGTAGGGATGATGTGTGACTGTAGGGATGATGTGTGACTGTAGTGATGGTGTGTGACTGTAGGGATGATGTGACTGTAGGGATGGTGTGTGACTGTAGGGATGGTGTGTGACTGTAGGGATGATGTGTGACTGTAGGGATGATATGACTGTAGGGATGATGTGACTGTAGGGATGATGTGACTGTAGGGATGATGTGTGACTGTAGGGATGATGTGTGACTGTAGGGATGATGTGTGACTGTAGGGATGATGTGTGACTGTAGGGATGATGTGACTGTAGGGATGATGTGACTGTAGGGATGATGTGTGACTGTAGGGATGATGTGTGACTGTAGGGATGATGTGTGACTGTAGGGATGATGTGTGACTGTAGGGATGATGTGACTGTAGGGATGATGTGACTGTAGGGATGGTGTGTGACTGTAGGGATGATGTGTGACTGTAGGGATGATGTGTGACTGTAGGGATGATGTGTGACTGTAGGGATGATGTGTGACTGTAGGGATGATGTGACTGTAGGGATGATGTGACTGTAGTGATGGTGTGTGACTGTAGAGATGATGTGACTGTAGGGATGGTGTGTGACTGTAGGGATGATGTGTGACTGTAGGGATGATGTGACTGTAGGGATGATGTGTGACTGTAGGGATGGTGTGTGACTGTAGGGATGGTGTGTGACTGTAGGGATGATGTGACTGTAGGGATGATGTGTGACTGTAGGGATGATGTATGACTGTAGGGATGATGATGTGACTGTAGGGATGATGTGTGACTGTAGGGATGATGTGACTGTAGGGATGGTGTGTGACTGTAGGGATGATGTGTGACTGTAGGGATGATGTGTGACTGTAGGGATGATGTGACTGTAGGGATGGTGTGTGACTGTAGGGATGATGTGTGACTGTAGGGATGATGTGACTGTAGGGATGATGTGTGACTGTAGGGATGATGTGTGACTGTAGGGATGATGTGTGACTGTAGGGATGGTGTGTGACTGTAGGGATGATGTGTGACTGTAGGGATGGTGTGTGACTGTAGGGATGATGTGTGACTGTAGGGATGATGTGTGACTGTAGGGATGATGTGACTGTAGGGATGATGTGTGACTGTAGGGATGATGTGTGACTGTAGGGATGATGTGACTGTAGGGATGATGTGACTGTAGGGATGGTGATGTGACTGTAGGGATGATGTGTGACTGTAGGGATGGTGTGTGACTGTAGGGATGATGTGTGACTGTAGGGATGATGTGTGACTGTAGGGATGGTGTGTGACTGTAGGGATGATGTGACCGTAGGGATGATGTGACTGTAGGGATGGTGATGTGACTGTAGGGATGATGTGTGACTGTAGGGATGGTGTGTGACTGTAGGGATGATGTGTGACTGTAGGGATGATGTGTGACTGTAGGGATGGTGTGTGACTGTAGGGATGATGTGTGACTGTAGGGATGGTGTGTGACTGTAGGGATGATGTGTGACTGTAGTGATGGTGTGTGACTGTAGGGATGATGTGACTGTAGGGATGATGTGTGACTGTAGTGATGGTGTGTGACTGTAGGGATGATGTGACTGTAGGGATGATGTGACTGTAGTGATGGTGTGTGACTGTAGGGATGATGTGTGACTGTAGGGATGGTGTGTGACTGTAGGGATGATGTGTGACTGTAGGGATGATGTGTGACTGTAGGGATGATGTGTGACTGTAGGGATGATGTGTGACTGTAGGGATGATGTGACTGTAGGGATGATGATGTGACTGTAGGGATGGTGTGTGACTGTAGGGATGATGTGTGACTGTAGGGATGATGATGTGACTGTAGGGATGATGTGTGACTGTAGGGATGATGTGACTGTAGGGATGGTGTGAGACTGTAGGGATGGTGTGTGACTGTAGGGATGATGTGTGACTGTAGGGATGATGTGTGACTGTAGGGATGATGTGACTGTAGGGATGATGTGACTGTAGGGATGATGTGTGACTGTAGGGATGATGTGTGACTGTAGGGATGATGTGTGACTGTAGGGATGGTGTGTGACTGTAGGGATGATGTGTGACTGTAGGGATGGTGTGTGACTGTAGGGATGATGTGTGACTGTAGTGATGGTGTGTGACTGTAGGGATGATGTGACTGTAGGGATGATGTGTGACTGTAGTGATGGTGTGTGACTGTAGGGATGATGTGACTGTAGGGATGATGTGACTGTAGTGATGGTGTGTGACTGTAGGGATGATGTGACTGTAGGGATGGTGTGTGACTGTAGGGATGATGTGACTGTAGGGATGATGATGTGACTGTAGGGATGGTGTGACTGTAGGGATGATGTGACTGTAGGGATGATGTGTGACTGTAGGGATGATGTGTGACTGTAGGGATGATGTGTGACTGTAGGGATGGTGTGTGACTGTAGGGATGGTGTGTGACTGTAGGGATGATGTGTGACTGTAGGGATGGTGTGTGACTGTAGGGATGGTGTGTGACTGTAGGGATGGTGTGTGACTGTAGGGATGAGGTGACTGTAGGGATGATGTATGACTGTAGGGATGATGATGTGACTGTAGGGATGATGTGTGACTGTAGGGATGATGTGACTGTAGGGATGATGTGACTGTAGGGATGATGTGTGACTGTAGGGATGATGTGTGACTGTAGGGATGATGTGTGACTGTAGGGATGATGTGTGACTGTAGGGATAATGTGTGACTGTAGGGATGATGTGACTGTAGGGATGATGTGTGACTGTAGGGATGATGTGACTGTAGGGATGGTGTGTGACTGTAGGGATGATGTGTGACTGTAGGGATGATGTGACTGTAGGGATGATGTGACTGTAGGGATGATGTGACTGTAGGGATGATGTGTGACTGTAGGGATGATGTGACTGTAGGGATGGTGTGTGACTGTAGGGATGATGTGTGACTGTAGGGATGATGTGACTGTAGGGATGATGTGACTGTAGGGATGATGTGACTGTAGGGATGATGTGACTGTAGTGATGGTGTGTGACTGTAGGGATGATGTGACTGTAGGGATGGTGTGACTGTAGGGATGATGTGTGACTGTAGGGATGATGTGTGACTGTAGGGATGGTGTGACTGTAGGGATGGGGTGTGACTGTAGGGATGATGTGACTGTAGGGATGATGTGTGACTGTAGGGATGATGTATGACTGTAGGGATGATGATGTGACTGTAGGGATGATGTGTGACTGTAGGGATGATGTGACTGTAGGGATGATGTGACTGTAGGGATGATGTGTGACTGTAGGGATGATGTGTGACTGTAGGGATGATGTGTGACTGTAGGGATGATGTGTGACTGTAGGGATGATGTGTGACTGTAGGGATGATGTGACTGTAGGGATGATGTGTGACTGTAGGGATGATGTGTGACTGTAGGGATGATGTGACTGTAGGGATGATGTGACTGTAGTGATGGTGTGTGACTGTAGGGATGATGTGACTGTAGGGATGGTGATGTGACTGTAGGGATGATGTGACTGTAGGGATGGTGTGTGACTGTAGGGATGATGTGACTGTAGGGATGATGTGACTGTAGGGATGGTGTGTGACTGTAGGGATGATGTGTGACTGTAGGGATGATGTGACTGTAGGGATGGTGTGTGACTGTAGGGATGGTGTGTGACTGTAGGGATGGTGTGTGACTGTAGGGATGGTGTGTGACTGTAGGGATGATGTGACTGTAGGGATGATGTGTGACTGTAGGGATGATGTATGACTGTAGGGATGATGATGTGACTGTAGGGATGATGTTTGACTGTAGGGATGATGTGACTGTAGGGATGATGTGACTGTAGGGATGATGTGTGACTGTAGGGATGATGTGTGACTGTAGGGATGATGTGTGACTGTAGGGATGATGTGACTGTAGGGATGATGTGACTGTAGGGATGATGTGTGACTGTAGGGATGATGTGTGACTGTAGGGATGATGTGTGACTGTAGGGATGATGTGACTGTAGGGATGGTGTGTGACTGTAGGGATGATGTGTGACTGTAGGGATGATGTGTGACTGTAGGGATGATGTGTGACTGTAGGGATGATGATGTGACTGTAGGGATGGTGTGACTGTAGGGATGGTGTGTGACTGTAGGGATGATGTGTGACTGTAGGGATGATGATGTGACTGTAGGGATGATGTGTGACTGTAGGGATGATGTGACTGTAGGGATGGTGTGAGACTGTAGGGATGATGTGTGACTGTAGGGATGATGTGTGACTGTAGTGATGGTGTGTGACTGTAGGGATGATGTGACTGTAGGGATGATGTGTGACTGTAGTGATGGTGTGTGACTGTAGGGATAATGTGACTGTAGGGATGATGTGACTGTAGTGATGGTGTGTGACTGTAGGGATGATGTGACTGTAGGGATGGTGTGACTGTAGGGATGATGTGTGACTGTAGGGATGATGTGTGACTGTAGGGATGATGGTGTGACTGTAGGGATGATGTGACTGTAGTGATGGTGTGTGACTGTAGGGATGATGTGACTGTAGGGATGGTGTGTGACTGTAGGGATGATGTGTGACTGTAGGGATGGTGTGTGACTGTAGGGATGGTGTGTGACTGTAGGGATGATGTGTGACTGTAGGGATGTTGTGTGACTGTAGGGATGGTGTGTGACTGTAGGGATGGTGTGTGACTGTAGGGATGATATGTGACTGTAGGGATGATGTGTGACTGTAGGGATGATGTGTGACTGTAGGGATGATGTGTGACTGTAGGGATGATGTGTGACTGTAGGGATGATGTGTGACTGTAGGGATGATGTGACTGTAGGGATGATGTGTGACTGTAGTGATGGTGTGTGACTGTAGGGATGATGTGACTGTAGGGATGGTGTGTGACTGTAGGGATGATGTGTGACTGTAGGGATGATGTGACTGTAGTGATGGTGTGTGACTGTAGGGATGATGTGTGACTGTAGGGATGATGTGTGACTGTAGGGATGATATGTTACTGTAGGGATGATGTGACTGTAGGGATGATGTGTGACTGTAGGGATGGTGTGACTGTAGGGATGATGTGACTGTAGGGATGGTGTGTGACTGTAGGGATGATGTGTGACTGTAGGGATGATGTGACTGTAGGGATGATGTGTGACTGTAGGGATGATGTGTGACTGTAGGGATGATGTGTGACTGTAGGGATGATGTGTGACTGTAGGGATGGTGTGTGACTGTAGGGATGATGTGACTGTAGGGATGATGTGACTGTAGGGATGATGTGTGACTGTAGGGATGATGTGTGACTGTAGGGATGATGTGACTGTAGGGATGATGTGACTGTAGGGATGATGTGTGACTGTAGGGATGATGTGTGACTGTAGGGATGATGTGTGACTGTAGGGATGATGTGTGACTGTAGGGATGATGTGTGACTGTAGGGATGATGTGACTGCAGGGATGATGTGACTGTAGTGATGGTGTGTGACTGTAGGGATGATGTGTGACTGTAGGGATGATGTGACTGTAGGGATGATGTGACTGTAGGGATGGTGTGTGACTGTAGGGATGATGTGTGACTGTAGGGATGATGTGACTGTAGGGATGATGTGTGACTGTAGGGATGGTGTGTGACTGTAGGGATGATGTGTGACTGTAGGGATGGTGTGTGACTGTAGGGATGGGGTGTGACTGTAGGGATGATGTGTGACTGTAGGGATGGTGTGTGACTGTAGGGATGATGTGTGACTGTAGGGATGGTGTGTGACTGTAGGGATGATGTGACTGTAGGGATGATGTGTGACTGTAGGGATGATGTGACTGTAGGGATGATGTGTGACTGTAGGGATGATGTGTGACTGTAGGGATGGTGTGTGACTGTAGGGATGATGTGTGACTGTAGGGATGATGTGACTGTAGGGATGATGTGACTGTAGGGATGATGTGTGACTGTAGGGATGATGTGTGACTGTAGGGATGATGTGTGACTGTAGGGATGATGTGACTGTAGGGATGATGTGTGACTGTAGGGATGATGTGACTGTAGGGATAGTGTGTGACTGTAGGGATGATGTGTGACTGTAGGGATGGTGTGTGACTGTAGGGATGATGTGTGACTGTAGGGATGATGATGTGACTGTAGGAATGGTGTGACTGTAGGGATGGTGTGTGACTGTAGGGATGATGTGTGACTGTAGGGATGATGATGTGACTGTAGGGATGATGTGTGACTGTAGGGATAATGTGTGACTGTAGGGATGATGTGACTGTAGGGATGGTGTGAGACTGTAGGGATGATGTGTGACTGTAGGGATGATGTGTGACTGTAGGGATAATGTGTGACTGTAGGGATGATGTGACTGTAGGGATGGTGTGAGACTGTAGGGATGATGTGTGACTGTAGGGATGATGTGTGACTGTAGTGATGGTGTGTGACTGTAGGGATGATGTGACTGTAGGGATGATGTGTGACTGTAGTGATGGTGTGTGACTGTAGGGATGATGTGACTGTAGGGATGATGTGACTGTAGTGATGGTGTGTGACTGTAGGGATGATGTGACTGTAGGGATGATGTGTGACTGTAGTGATGGTGTGTGACTGTAGGGATGATGTGGACTGTAGGGATGATGTGACTGTAGTGATGGTGTGTGACTGTAGGGATGATGTGACTGTAGGGATGGTGTGTGACTGTAGGGATGATGTGGACTGTAGGGATGATGTGACTGTAGTGATGATGTGACTGTAGGGATGATGTGTGACTGTAGTGATGGTGTGTGACTGTAGGGATGATGTGACTGTAGGGATGATGTGACTGTAGTGATGGTGTGTGACTGTAGGGATGATGTGACTGTAGGGATGATGTGTGACTGTAGTGATGGTGTGTGACTGTAGGGATGATGTGACTGTAGGGATGATGTGTGACTGTAGTGATGGTGTGTGGACTGTAGGGATGATGTGGACTGTAGGGATGATGTGACTGTAGTGATGGTGTGTGACTGTAGGGATGATGTGACTGTAGGGATGATGTGTGACTGTAGTGATGGTGTGTGACTGTAGGGATGATGTGACTGTAGGGATGATGTGACTGTAGTGATGGTGTGTGACTGTAGGGATGATGTGACTGTAGGGATGATGTGTGACTGTAGGGATGGTGTGTGACTGTAGGGATGGTGTGTGACTGTAGGGATGATGTGTGACTGTAGGGATGGTGTGTGACTGTAGGGATGGTGTGTGACTGTAGGGATGGTGTGTGACTGTAGGGATGGTGTGTGACTGTAGGGATGATATGTGACTGTAGGGATGATGTGTGACTGTAGGGATGATGTGTGACTGTAGGGATAATGTGTGACTGTAGGGATGATGTGACTGTAGGGATAATGTGTGACTGTAGGGATGATGTGACTGTAGGAATGATGTGTGACTGTAGGGATGATGTGACTGTAGGGATGGTGTGTGACTGTAGGGATGATGTGTGACTGTAGGGATGATGTGACTGTAGTGATGGTGTGTGACTGTAGGGATGATGTGTGACTGTAGGGATGATGTGTGACTGTAGGGATGATATGTGACTGTAGGGATGATGTGACTGTAGGGATGATGTGTGACTGTAGGGATGGTGTGACTGTAGGGATGATGTGACTGTAGGGATGGTGTGTGACTGTAGGGATGATGTGTGACTGTAGGGATGATGTGACTGTAGGGATGATGTGTGACTGTAGGGATGATGTGTGACTGTAGGGATGATGTGTGACTGTAGGGATGGTGTGTGACTGTAGGGATGATGTGACTGTAGGGATGATGTGACTGTAGGGATGATGTGTGACTGTAGGGATGGTGTGTGACTGTAGGGATGATGTGTGACTGTAGGGATGATGTGACTGTAGGGATGATGTGACTGTAGATGATGTGTGACTGGTAGGGATGATGTGTGACTGTAGGGATGATGTGTGACTGTAGGGATGATGTGTGACTGTAGGGATGATGTGACTGTAGGGATGATGTGACTGTAGGGGTGATGTGTGACTGTAGGGATGATGTGTGACTGTAGGGATGATGTGTGACTGTAGGGATGATGTGTGACTGTAGGGATGATGTGACTGTAGGGATGGTGTGTGACTGTAGGGATGATGTGACTGTAGGATGATGTGTGACTGTAGGGATGATGTGACTGTAGGGATGATGTGTGACTGTAGGGATGATGTGTGACTGTAGGGATGATGTGACTGTAGGGATGATGTGTGACTGTAGGGATGGTGTGTGACTGTAGGGATGATGTGACTGTAGGGATGATGTGTGACTGTAGGGATGATGTGACTGTAGGGATGATGTGTGACTGTAGGGATGATGTGTGACTGTAGGGATGGTGTGTGACTGTAGGGATGATGTGTGACTGTAGGGATGATGTATGACTGTAGGGATGATGATGTGACTGTAGGGATGATGTGTGACTGTAGGGATGATGTGACTGTAGGGATGATGTGACTGTAGGGATGATGTGTGACTGTAGGGATGATGTGTGACTGTAGGGATGATGTGTGACTGTAGGGATGATGTGACTGTAGGGATGATGTGACTGTAGGGATGATGTGACTGTAGGGATGATGTGTGACTGTAGGGATGATGTGTGACTGTAGGGATGATGTGTGACTGTAGGGATAATGTGACTGTAGGGATGATGTGTGACTGTAGGGATGATGTGACTGTAGGGATGGTGTGTGACTGTAGGGATGATGTGTGACTGTAGGGATGATGTGTGACTGTAGGGATAATGTGTGACTGTAGGGATGATGTGACTGTAGGGATGGTGTGTGACTGTAGGGATGGTGTGTGACTGTAGGGATGATGTGTGACTGTAGGGATGATGTGTGACTGTAGGGATGGTGTGTGACTGTAGGGATGATGTGTGACTGTAGGGATGATGATGTGACTGTAGGAATGGTGTGACTGTAGGGATGGTGTGTGACTGTAGGGATGATGTGTGACTGTAGGGATGATGATGTGACTGTAGGGATGATTTGTGACTGTAGGGATAATGTGTGACTGTAGGGATGATGTGACTGTAGGGATGGTGTGAGACTGTAGGGATGATGTGTGACTGTAGGGATGATGTGTGACTGTAGGAAAAATGTGTGACTGTAGGGATGATGTGACTGTAGGGATGATGTGTGACTGTAGGGATGATGTGACTGTAGGGATGGTGTGTGACTGTAGGGATGATGTGTGACTGTAGGGATGATGTGTGACTGTAGGGATGATGTGTGACTGTAGGGATGATGATGTGACTGTAGGGATAATGTGTGACTGTAGGGATGATGTGACTGTAGGGATGGGGTGTGACTGTAGGGCTGATGTGACTGTAGGGATGGTGTGTGACTGTAGGGATGATGTGTGACTGTAGGGATGGGGTGTGACTGTAGGGATGATGTGACTGTAGGGATGATGTGTGACTGTAGGGATGATGAGACTGTAGGGATGATGTGACTGTAGGGATGATGTGTGACTGTAGGGATGATGAGACTGTAGGGATGATGTGTGACTGTAGGGATGATGTGTGACTGTAGTGATGGTGTGTGACTGTAGGGATGATGTGACTGTAGGGATGATGTGTGACTGTAGTGATGGTGTGTGACTGTAGGGATGGTGTGTGACTGTAGGGATGATGTGTGACTGTAGGGATGATGTGTGACTGTAGGGATGATGTGACTGTAGGGATGGTGTGACTGTAGGGATGGTGTGTGACTGTAGGGATGATGTGTGACTGTAGGGATGATGTGTGACTGTAGGGATGGTGTGACTGTAGGGATGATGTGACTGTAGGGATGGGGTGTGACTGTAGGGATGATGTGACTGTAGGGATGATGTGACTGTAGGGATGGTGTGTGACTGTAGGGATGATGTGTGACTGTAGGGATGATGTGTGACTGTAGGGATGGTGTGACTGTAGGGATGATGTGACTGTAGGGATGGGTGTGACTGTAGGGATGATGTGACTGTAGGGATGATGTGACTGTAGGGATGATGTGACTGTAGTGATGGTGTGTGGACTGTAGTGATGGTGTGTGACTGTAGGGATGATGTGACTGTAGGGATGATGTGACTGTAGTGATGGTGTGTGACTGTAGGGATGATGTGACTGTAGGGATGGTGTGACTGTAGGGGATGATGTGACTGTAGGGATGATGTGTGACTGTAGGGATGATGTGACTGTAGGGATGGTGTGTGACTGTAGGGATGGTGTGTGACTGTAGGGATGGTGTGTGACTGTAGGGATGGTGTGTGACTGTAGGGATGATGTGACTGTAGGGATGATGTGTGACTGTAGGGATGATGTGACTGTAGGGATGATGATGTGACTGTAGGGATGATGTGTGACTGTAGGGATGATGTGACTGTAGGGATGATGTGACTGTAGGGATGATGTGTGACTGTAGGGATGATGTGTGACTGTAGGGATGATGTGTGACTGTAGGGATGATGTGACTGTAGGGATGATGTGTGACTGTAGGGATGATGTGTGACTGTAGGGATAATGTGTGACTGTAGGGATGGTGTGTGACTGTAGGGATGATGTGACTGTAGGGATGATGTGTGACTGTAGGGATGATGTATGACTGTAGGGATGATGATGTGACTGTAGGGATGATGTGTGACTGTAGGGATGATGTGACTGTAGGGATGATGTGACTGTAGGGATGATGTGTGACTGTAGGGATGATGTGTGACTGTAGGGATGATGTGTGACTGTAGGGATGATGTGACTGTAGGGATGATGTGTGACTGTAGGGATGATGTGTGACTGTAGGGATGATGTGTGACTGTAGGGATGATGTGACTGTAGGGATGATGTGTGACTGTAGGGTTGATGTGTGACTGTAGGGATGATGTGTGACTGTAGGGATGGTGTGTGACTGTAGGGATGATGTGACTGTAGGGATGATGTGTGACTGTAGTGATGGTGTGTGACTGTAGGGATGATGTGACTGTAGGGATGGTGTGTGACTGTAGGGATGATGTGTGACTGTAGGGATGATGTGACTGTAGTGATGGTGTGTGACTGTAGGGATGATGTGACTGTAGGGATGGTGTGTGACTGTAGGGATGATGTGTGACTGTAGGGATGATGTGACTGTAGGGATGATGTGTGACTGTAGGGATGATGTATGACTGTAGGGATGATGATGTGACTGTAGGGATGATGTGTGACTGTAGGGATGATGTGACTGTAGGGATGATGTGACTGTAGGGATGATGTGTGACTGTAGGGATGATGTGTGACTGTAGGGATGATGTGTGACTGTAGGGATGATGTGTGACTGTAGGGATGATGTGACTGTAGGGATGATGTGACTGTAGGGATGATGTGTGACTGTAGGGATGATGTGTGACTGTAGGGATGATGTGTGACTGTAGGGATGATGTGACTGTAGGGATGATGTGACTGTAGTGATGGTGTGTGACTGTAGGGATGATGTGACTGTAGGGATGGTGTGTGACTGTAGGGATGATGTGTGACTGTAGGGATGATGTGACTGTAGGGATGATGTGTGACTGTAGGGATGGTGTGTGACTGTAGGGATGGTGTGTGACTGTAGGGATGATGTGACTGTAGGGATGGTGTGTGACTGTAGGGATGGTGTGTGACTGTAGGGATGGTGTGTGACTGTAGGGATGATGTATGACTGTAGGGATGATGATGTGACTGTAGGGATGATGTGTGACTGTAGGGATGATGTGACTGTAGGGATGATGTGACTGTAGGGATGATGTGTGACTGTAGGGATGATGTGTGACTGTAGGGATGATGTGTGACTGTAGGGATGATGTGTGACTGTAGGGATGATGTGACTGTAGGGATGATGTGACTGTAGGGATGATGTGTGACTGTAGGGATGATGTGTGACTGTAGGGATGATGTGTGACTGTAGGGATGATGTGACTGTAGGGATGATGTGTGACTGTAGGGATGATGTGACTGTAGGGATGGTGTGTGACTGTAGGGATGATGTGTGACTGTAGGGATGATGTGTGACTGTAGGGATGATGTGTGACTGTAGGGATGATGATGTGACTGTAGGGATGGTGTGACTGTAGGGATGGTGTGTGACTGTAGGGATGATGTGTGACTGTAGGGATGATGATGTGACTGTAGGGATGATGTGTGACTGTAGGGATGATGTGACTGTAGGGATGGTGTGAGACTGTAGGGATGATGTGTGACTGTAGGGATGATGTGTGACTGTAGGGATGATGTGTGACTGTAGGGATGATGATGTGACTGTAGGGATGGTGTGACTGTGGGGATGGTGTGTGACTGTAGGGATGATGTGTGACTGTAGGGATGATGTGACTGTAGGGATGATGTGACTGTAGGGATGATGATGTGACTGTAGGGATGATGTGAGACTGTAGGGATGGGGTGTGACTGTAGGGATGATGTGTGACTGTAGGGATGGTGTGACTGTAGGGATGATGTGTGACTGTAGGGATGATGATGTGACTGTAGGGATGGTGTGTGACTGTAGGGATGATGTGTGACTGTAGGGATGATGATGTGACTGTAGGGATGATGTGTGACTGTAGGGATGATGTGTGACTGTAGGGATGATGTGTGACTGTAGGGATGATGTGTGACTGTAGGGATGATGTGATTGTAGGGATGATGTGACTGTAGGGATGATGTGTGACTGTAGAGATGATGTGTGACTGTAGGGATGATGTGTGACTGTAGGGATGGTGTGTGACTGTAGGGATGATGTGTGACTGTAGGGATGATGTGTGACTGTAGGGATGATGTGACTGTAGGGATGATGTGTGACTGTAGGGATGATGTGTGACTGTAGGGATGATGTGACTGTAGGGATGATGTGTGACTGTAGGGATGATGTGTGACTGTAGGGATGATGATGTGACTGTAGGGATGATGTGTGACTGTAGGGATGATGTGTGACTGTAGGGATGGTGTGACTGTAGGGATGATGTGTGACTGTAGGGATGATGTGTGACTGTAGGGATGATGTGTGACTGTAGGGATGGTGTGACTGTAGGGATGATGTGTGACTGTAGGGATGATGTGTGACTGTAGGGATGATGTGTGACTGTAGGGATGATGTGTGACTGTAGGGATGGTGTGTGACTGTAGGGATGATGTGACTGTAGGGATGATGTGACTGTAGGGATGATGTGTGACTGTAGGGATGATGTGACTGTAGGGATGGTGTGTGACTGTAGGGATGGGGTGTGACTGTAGGGATGATGTGTGACTGTAGGGATGATGTGTGACTGTAGGGATGATGTGACTGTAGGGATGATGTGTGACTGTAGGGATGATGTGACTGTAGGGATGATGTGTGACTGTAGGGATGATGTGACTGTAGGGATGGTGTGTGACTGTAGGGATGATGTGACTGTAGGGATGATGTGTGACTGTAGGGATGATGTGACTGTAGGGATGATGTGTGACTGTAGGGATGATGTGACTGTAGGGATGGTGTGTGACTGTAGGGATGATGTGTGACTGTAGGGATGATGTGACTGTAGGGATGGTGTGTGACTGTAGGGATGATGTGACTGTAGGGATGATGTGACTGTAGGGATGATGTGTGACTGTAGGGATGATGTGTGACTGTAGGGATGATGTGACTGTAGGGATGATGTGACTGTAGGGATGATGTGACTGTAGGGATGATGTGTGACTGTAGGGATGATGTGTGACTGTAGGGATGGTGTGTGACTGTAGGGATGGTGTGTGACTGTAGGGATGATGTGACTGTAGGGATGATGTGTGACTGTAGGGATGATGTGTGACTGTAGGGATGGTGTGTGACTGTAGGGATGATGTGTGACTGTAGGGATGGTGTGTGACTGTAGGGATGATGTGTGACTGTAGGGATGATGTGTGACTGTAGGGATGATGTGTGACTGTAGGGATGGTGTGTGACTGTAGGGATGATGTGTGACTGTAGGGATGATGTGTGACTGTAGGGATGATGTGTGACTGTAGGGATGATGTTCTTAGGGTCATAGTCACCATTTTTCTTCCTCCAAACACGGCGAGTCGAGTTAATGCCAAAGAGCTTAATTTTGGTCTCCTCTGACCACAGAACTTTAGATGTTGATTGGTGGACTTCAGACGTTCCTCTACATGTGTCTTCCTGAGGAGGGGACCTTGCGGGAGCTGCAGGATTTCAATCCATGGCGGTGTATTGTGTTACCAATGGTTTGTTTGGTGACTGTGATCCCAACTGCCTTGAGATCCTTCACAAGCTCCTCCCATGTAGTTCTGGGCGGATCCCTCACTTTTCTCATGACCATCCTCACCCCATGAGGAGAAATCTTCCATGGAGCTCCAGACTGAGGACGATTGATGGTTATTTTGTATTTCTTCCATTTGTGAATAATCGCTCCAACACTTGTCTCCTTCTCACCAAGCTTCTTGCTGATGGTCTTGTAGCCCATTCCAGCCTTGTGCAGGTCTACAATCTTCTCCCTGACGTCCTCTGACAGATCTTTGGTCTTCCCCATGATGGTGAGGATTGGATGGAAGAAAGAGATTCTGTGGACAGGTGTCTTTTATACACATAACGAGTTGTCGTTAGGAGAACCTTCTTACATTGACAGGACTAATCTGTGTACCACATGAGCACCTACTGTAGTGTCTGTGTATACTCCATATATACCCCCCATATATACTATATACACCCTCTATATACTCCATATATACCCCCATATATACTATATACACTCTCTATATACTCCATATATACTATATACACTCTCTATATACTCCATATATACCCCCATATATACTATATACACTCTCTATATACTCCATATATACCCCCATATATACTATATACACTCTCTATATACTCCATATATACTATATACACTCTCTATATACTCCATATATACTATATACACTCTCTATATACTCCAAATATACTATATACACTCTCTATATACTCCATATATACTATATACACTCTCTATATACTCCATATATACCCCCCATATATACTATATACACTCTCTATATACTCCATATATAGTATATACACTCTCTATATACTCCATATATACTATATACACTCTCTATATACTCCATATATACTATATACACTCTCTATATACTCCATATATACCCCCATATATACTATATACACTCTCTATATACTCCATATATACTATATACACTCTCTATATACTCCATATATACTATATACACTCTCTATATACTCCATATATACTATATACACTCTCTATATACTCCCTATATACCCCCATATATACTATACACACTCTCTATATACTCCATATACACCCCCATATATACTATATACACTCTCTATATACTCCATATATACTATATACACTCTCTATATACTCCATATATACCCCCCATATATACTATATACACTCTCTATATACTCCATATATACCCCCATATATACTATAAACACTCTCTATATACTCCATATATACTATATACACTCTCTATATACTCCATATATACCCCTCATATATACTATATACACTCTCTATATACTCCATATATACCCCCCATATATACTATATACACTCTCTTTATACTCCATATATACCCCCATATATACTATATACACTCTCTATATACTCCATATATACTATATACACTCTCTATATACTCCATATATACTATATACACTCTCTATATACTCCATATATACTATATACACTCTCTATATACCCCCATATATACTATATACACTCTCTATATACTCCATACATACCCCCGTATATACTATATACACTCTCTATATACTCCATATATACCCCCCATATATACTATATACACTCTATATATACTCCATATATACCCCACATATATACTGTATAAACTCTCTATATACTCCATATATACCCCTCATATATACTATATACACTCTCTATATACTCCATATATACCCCCCATATATACTATATACACTCTCTATATACTCCATATATACTATATACACTCTATATACCCCATATATACTATATACATTCTCTATATACTCCATATATACTATATACACACTCTATATACTCCATATATACTATATACACTCTCTATATACCCCCATATATACTATATACACTCTCTATATACTCCATACATACCCCCGTATATACTATATACACTCTCTATATACTCCATATATACCCCCCATATATACTATATACACTCTCTATATACTCCATATATACACATATATACTGTATAAACTCTCTATATACTCCATATATACCCCTCATATATACTATATACACTCTCTTTATACTCCATATATACCCCCCATATATACTATATACACTCTCTATATACTCCATATATACTATATACACTCTCTATATACTCCATATATACTATATACACTCTCTATAAACTCCATATATACCCACATACATACTATATACACTCTCTATATACCCCATATATACTATATACACTCTCTATATACTCCATATATACTATATACACTCTCTTTATACTCCATATATACCCCACATATATACTATATACCCTCTCTATATACTGCATATATACTATATACACTCTCTATATACCCCACATATATACTATATACACTCTCTATATACTCCATATATACTATATACACTCTCTATATACTCCATATATACTATATACACTCTCTATATACTCCATATATACTATATACACTCTCTATATACTCCATATATACTATATACACTCTCTATATACTCCATATATACTATATACACTCTCTATATACTCAGTATATACCCCCCATATATACTATATACACTCTCTATATACTCCATGTATATACCACATGATCACCTACTGTATTGTCTGTGTATACTCCATATATACCCTCATATATACTATATACACTCTCTATATACTCCATATATACCCCCCATATATACTATATACACTCTCTATATACCCCCCATATATACTATATACACTCTCTATATACTCCATAATACCCACCATATATACTATATACTCCATATATACTATATACACTCTCTATATACTCCATATATACCCCCATATATACTATATACACTCTCTATATACTCCATATATACCCCCCATATATACTATATACACTCTCTATATACTCCATATATACCACCGTATATACTATATACACTCTCTATATACTCCATATATACTATATACACTCTCTATATACTCCAATATACCCCCATATATACTATATACACTCTCTATATACTCCATATATACTATATACACTCTCTATATACTCCATATATACCCCCCATATATACTATATACACTCTCTATATACTCCATATATACTATATACACTCTCTATATACTCAGTATATACCCCCCATATATACTATATACACTCTCTATATACTCCATGTATATACCACATGATCACCTACTGTATTGTCTGTGTATACTCCATATATACCCTCATATATACTATATACACTCTCTATATACTCCATATATACCCCCCATATATACTATATACACTCTCTATATACCCCCCATATATACTATATACACTCTCTATATACTCCATATATACCCACCATATATACTATATACTCCATATATACTATATACACTCTCTATATACTCCATATATACCCCCATATATACTATATACACTCTCTATATACTCCATATATACCCCCCATATATACTATATACACTCTCTATATACTCCATATATACCACCGTATATACTATATACACTCTCTATATACTCCATATATACTATATACACTCTCTATATACTCCATATATACCCCCATATATACTATATACACTCTCTATATACTCCATATATACTATATACACTCTCTATATACTCCATATATACCCCCCATATATACTATATACACTCTCTATATACTCCATATATACTATATACACTCTCTATATACTCCATATATACTATAACACTCTCTATATACTCCATATATACTATATACACTCTCTATATACTCCATATATACTATATACACTCTCTATATACTCCATATATACCCCCCATATATACTATATACACTCTCTATATACTCCATATATACTATATACACTCTCTATATACTCCATATATACTATATACACTCTCTATATACTCCATATAAACCCCCCATATATACTATATACACTCTCTATATACTCCATATAAACCCCCCATATATACTATATACACTCTCTATATACTCCATATATACCCCACATATATACTCTATATACTCTCTATATACTCCATATATACTATATACACTCTCTATATACTCCATATATACTATATACACTCTCTATATACCCCACATATATACTATATACACTCTCTATATACTCCATATATACTATATACACTCTCTATATACTCCATATATACCCCCCATATATACTATATACACTCTCTATATACTCCATATATACTATATACACTCTCTATATACTCCATATATACCCCAGATATATACTATATACACTCTCTATATACTCCATATATACTATATACACTCTCTATATACTCCATATATACTATATACACTCTCTATATACTCCATATATACCCCCATATATACTATATACACTCTCTATATACTCCATATATACCCCCCATATATACTATATACACTCTCTATATACTCCATATATACCCCCATATATACTATATACACTCTCTATATACTCCATATATACTATATACACTCTCTATATACTCCATATATACTATATACACTCTCTATATACTCCATATATACCCCACATATATACTCTATATACTCTCTATATACTCCATATATACTATATACACTCTCTATATACCCCACATATATACTATATACACTCTCTATATACTCCATATATACTATATACACTCTCTATATACTCCATATATACCCCCCATATATACTATATACACTCTCTATATACTCCATATATGCTATATACACTCTCTATATACTCCATATATACTATATACACCCTCTATATACTCCATATATACCCCAGATATATACTATATACACTCTCTATATACTCCATATATACTATATACACTCTCTATATACCCCACATATGTACTATATACACTTTCTATATACTCCATATATACTATATACACTCTCTATATACTCCATATATACCCCCCATATATACTATATACACTCTCTATATACTCAATATATACTATATACACTCTCTATATACTCCATATATACTATATACACTCTCTATATACTCCATATATACTATATACACTCTCTATATACTCCATATATACCCCCATATATACTATATACACTCTCTATATACCCCATATATACTATATACACTCTCTATATACTCTATATATACTATATACTCCATATATACTAAATACACTCTCTATATACTCCATATATACCCCACATATATACTCTATATACTCTCTATATACTCCATATATACTATATACACTCTCTATATACTCCATATATACCCCCATATATACTATATACACTCTCTATATACTCCATATATACTATATACACTCTCTATATACCCCACATATATACTATATACACTCTCTATATACTCCATATATATACTATATACACTCTCTATATACTCCATATATACCCCCCATATATACTATATACACTCTATATACTCCATATATACCCCCCATATATACTATATACACTCTCTATATACTCCATATATACTATATACACTCTCTATATACTCCATATATACCCCAGATATATACTATATACACTCTCTATATACTCCATATATACTATATACACTCTCTATATACCCCCCATATATACTATATACACTCTCTATATACTCCATATATACTATATACACTCTCTATATACTCCATATATACCCCCCATATATACTATATACACTCTCTATATACTCCATATATACCCCCCATATATACTATATACACTCTCTATATACTCCATATATACCCCCCATATATACTATATACACTCTCTATATACTTCATATATACCCCCCATATATACTATATACACTCTCTATATACTCCATATATACTATATACACTCTCTATATACTCCATATATACTATATACACTCTCTATACACTCCATATATACTATATACCCTCTCTATATACTCCATATATACTATATCCACTCTCTATATACTCCATATATACTATATACACTCTCTATATACTCCATATATACTATATACACTCTCTATATACTCCATATATACCCCCATATATACTATATACACTCTCTATATACTCCATATATACCCCCCATATATACTATATACACTCTCTATATACTCCATATATACCCCCATATATACTATATACACTCTCTATATACTCCATATATACCCCCCATATATACTATATACACTCTCTATATACTCCATATATACCCCGCATATATACTATATACACTCTCTATATACTCCATATATACCCCACATATATACTGTATACACTCTCTATATACTCCATATATACTATATACACTCTCTATATACTCCATATATACCCCCCATATATACTATATACACTCTCTATATACTCCATATATGCTATATACACTCTCTATATACTCCATATATACCCCCATATATACTATATACACTCTCTATATACTCCATATACCCCCCATATATACTGAACACACTCTCTATATACTCCATATATACTATATACACTCTCTATATACTCCATATATACCCCAGGTATATACTATATACAGTCTCTATATACTAAATATATACTATATATACACTCTCTATATACCCCACATATATACTATATACACTTTCTATATACTCCATATATATATACTATATACACTCTCTATATACTCCATATATGCTATATACACTCTCTATATACTCCATATATACCCCCCATATATACTATATACACTATCTATATACTCCATATATACTATATACACTCTCTATATACTCCATGTATACTATATACACTCTCTATATACTCCATATATACCCCCCATATATACTATATACACTCTCTATATACTCCATATATACCCCCCATATATACTATATACACTCTCTATATACTCCATATATACCCCCCATATATACTATATACACTCTCTATATACTCCATATATACTATATACACTCTCTATATACTCCATATATACTATATACACTCTCTATATACTCCATATATACTATATACACTCTCTATATACTCCATATATACCCCCATATATACTATATACACTCTCTATATACTCCATATATACCCCCCATATATACTATATACACTCTCTATATACTCCATGTATACTATATACACTCTCTATATACTCCATATATACCCCCCATATATACTATATACACTCTCTATATACTCCATATATACCCCCCATATATACTATATACACTCTCTATATACTCCATATATACCCCCCATATATACTATATACACTCTCTATATACTCCATATATACTATATACACTCTCTATATACTCCATATATACTATATACACTCTCTATATACTCCATATATACCCCCCATGTATACTATATACACTATCTATATACTCCATATATACTATATACACTCTCTATATACTCCATGTATACTATATACACTCTCTATATACTCCATATATACCCCCCATATATACTATATACACTCTCTATATACTCCATATATACCCCCCCATATATACTATATACACTCTCTATATACTCCATATATACCCCCCATATATACTATATACACTCTCTATATACTCCATATATACTATATACACTCTCTATATACTCCATATATACTATATACACTCTCTATATACTCCATATATACTATATACACTCTCTATATACTCCATATATACCCCCATATATACTATATACACTCTCTATATACTCCATATATACCCCCCATATATACTATATACACTCTCTATATACTCCATGTATACTATATACACTCTCTATATACTCCATATATACCCCCCATATATACTATATACACTCTCTATATACTCCATATATACCCCCCATATATACTATATACACTCTCTATATACTCCATATATACCCCCCATATATACTATATACACTCTCTATATACTCCATATATACTATATACACTCTCTATATACTCCATATATACCCCCATATATACTATATTCACTCTCTATATACTCCATATATACCCCCCATATATACTATATACACTCTCTATATACTCCATATATACCCCCATATATACTATATACACTCTCTATATACTCCATATATACCCCCATATATACTATATATACACTCTCTCTATATACTCCATATATACCCCCCATATATACTATATACACTCTCTATATACTCCATATATACCCCGCATATATACTATATACACTCTCTATATACTCCATATATACCCCACATATATACTGTATACACTCTCTATATACTCCATATATACTATATACACTCTCTATATACTCCATATATACCCCCCATATATACTATATACACTCTCTATATACTCCATATATGCTATATACACTCTCTATATACTCCATATATACCCCCATATATACTATATACACTCTCTATATACTCCATATACCCCCCATATATACTATACACACTCTCTATATACTCCATATATACTATATACACTCTCTATATACTCCATATATACCCCAGGTATATACTATATACAGTCTCTATATACTCCATATATACTATATATACACTCTCTATATACCCCACATATATACTATATACACTTTCTATATACTCCATATATATATACTATATACACTCTCTATATACTCCATATATACTATATACACTCTCTATATACTCCATATATACTATATACACTCTCTATATACTCCATATATACCCCCATATATACTATATATACTCTCTATATACCCCATATATACTATATACACTCTCTTTATTCTCCATTTATACTATATACACCCTCTATATACTCCATATATACTATATACACCCTCTATATACTCCATATATACTATATACACTCTCTATATACTCCATATATACTATATACACTCTCTTTATACTCCATATATACTATATACACCCTCTATATACTCCATATATACTATATACACCCTCTATATACTCCATATATACTATATACACTCTCTATATACTCTATATATACTATATACTCCATATATACTATATACACTCTCTATATACTCCATATATACTATATACACTCTCTATATACTGCATATATACTATATACACTCTCTATATACTCCGTATATACCCCCATATATACTATATACACTCTCTATATACCCCATATATACTATATACACTCTCTATATACTCCATATATACCCCCCATATATACTATATACACTCTCTATATACTCCATATATACTATATACACTCTCTATATACTCCATGTATACTATATACACTCTCTATATACTCCATATATACTATATACACTCTCTATATACTCCATATATACCCCCCATATATACTATATACACTCTCTATATACTCCATATTTACTATATACACTCTCTATATACTCCA